>JAFVLL020012351.1:10000-36300 GCA_021397915.2 Tor tambroides | reverse complement strand
GTGCAGGTAGGCCGTGACGACTCTGATAATGGTGAAGGTTGCATTGTCCATCACTGAAAGACCATCCACTCTCACATCTGCACAACAAGCTGTGAGTGTTTGTCTAATAAGAGTGAAGCACAGGGAGTTGTCAACAATATGAAAAACACTGGTGCTATGGCTTAGGACTATAACATGTTGAGCTTTGGAGCTCAAATGCTCAAATCTAACAGGCATCACATTTGCAAAATATCAAAAAAGCCAAATATAACTCTCCAGGAAGCTATGCAAAAAAAGAAGAATACCGAAAGCCTGCTTTGACTGAAAAATACAGCGTAAACACTTCAATGCACTACAAGAGGATATCAAATAATGCCAAACAAGTTTCAAAGCACTTACATGTCTAGCAATTTGTCAAAACTGCATCTCAGCTTTGAAAATTCAAATCTATTCTCAGCTTTCTGGTTGTTCAGAAACAGATCCTCTCTATACGGCGGAAAATGCAACGTCAGAGATTTCCATAATCAGAAACTCACCAGACCAAATTACCTGAGCTACAGCGGCTTGGATTTAAATGCGTGGTGGAAATGTTCACCCACAGAGCGCAATGGACATATACAGTACACCTAACAAAAAAACATGAACGAGCCACAAATATCACTGTGCAGGAAGGTGCCACACATGAAAGACAATCACTTTGACCTTCATTTTGAAAAGAAGCCAGAGAGATTTGTGTGCATGACAGCTTAAAAATCATTAAACGAGCGCACAAAACAGAATCGCAGCTGTGACCAGGATTCCAAAAGGCAGCGATCAACATGCAAAGCCTCAGGAGCATGACAGGAAGTGAGATCACAAAGTTACCACACTATTTCAGCATGTGTCTTCACTATTTCACAAGAGCTTGATATTGAACTCACAGTAGTAGCTTCCGTTGTTGTTTAGAGTTAAACAAACAGAATTGCACTAATGAAGTAAATGCGAGTGGCGCTATAGCTTGACCATGCCAATATACAGAATCTCCAGATCAAAACACAGACGAAGAAGAAGAAACAAGCGATCGCGCATGTAAGCAGGGGCATGTGATCATCAAACATTAAAAGGGTCCCGTTATGCATTTTCACTTTTTCAACTTAGTATGTAATGTTGCTGTTTGAGCATAAAAAAAGATCTGCAAAGTGACAAAGCTCAAAGTCCACTAAAGGAGATCTGTACGATCCTCTTGTTCATAAACATTCTCAGGGTCTGTTCACCAATCACAACAACACTGTGCCAGCTAACCAATCAGAGCACATTTCATGTTTCAGAAGGAGGGGCTTATTCAAAACAGGAAGCAAACAGCGTTTGAGACACTCTGGGAAGAGAGGACTGGAGGTGATGTAAAATATGTGAAAAATAATGCGTTTTTGGAACGATCAAAATCAAAACAATCTAACGAGAAAGATCTGTCTGTGCAGTCTGACAAAGTATTTAAGTAATATAATTCGTAATATTTTATTTATACTGTTTTAAAATATTTTTACTGGAAAATAAGTCAGAAACAGGAGGTGGTTTATTGTCTCGAGCCAAAAAAGCTATTTTTAACATATTTTTGTCTAATTGTCCACAACATTCTGGCATTATGGCAACCAGTTTTGGCAAGAGTCATTTTTACTTGTTTTACAACATAAATATTTTTACATTTAATTTGTTTTTAGATATTAATTTAAGCCATTTTTCTGTTTAACCCCTTAACTGTCACCGTCCCACCTGTGGGACGCTTGGCGCTCTTTTTTCCGTTATTTTTTTCCCTATCAAATATTTTAGTAATCATCATAAACTATATATCATTTGAAAGCTTAAAACCTCAAAATCCTGTGAAAACTATTTTGAACTCGGACATTGCGTTACCATGGAAATTGGACCTTAAAATCTTTTGGCGGTCTCCTCCCCCTTAGTGGGTGGAGTCAAGTGTCATATTACACAATGTATTACGGTCTTTTAGAATCAAAACTTTTTATAATCTTGACAAAATACATATTGTCGGAAAGGTCTGACTCTCAGGATTCCATATTTGATAGTCTTTTTGTGAGTAATATTGAGAGAGAAATTTTTACATTTGTGACAGAAAATTATTTAAAAAATAATTCAATGGAGTTTGGATGGCACCCGGTGGTATTTGTGGTATAACGCCTAAACAAAATTGCATAGTAACCTCAATTTTTTTTATATCAACTTCAAATTTGGAACACAACTTATTTAGACATATGGCTTTAATTTTATGCCAAATTTGGATTAAAACCTATTTTGTAAAATATTTATTTTATATAAACTAAAATAAAAAATAGTACAGTACATTTTCTTTACAGTAAATTTAAACTTTTATAACTTTTTTTTACTTTAATTTTTTTAAATGATTTCTGCAATAATTTGCTGATTGTCTTCTTTAAAAAGAGACCAACCTTAGGTCTGTGTTCAAAAGCGTTCATGAATTATAACAATTTAACTTTAAATAGTGCACTTTCAAGTCTATTTTCAAAAAGGGGGGGTGACAATTAAGGGGTTTAAATATGAGATAAAAAATAATTAAAAATAAGTGAGAAACAACTCACATTTTAAAAAGTGAAAACTTCTGCCCATGCAGTATGACAAAATGCACTTATATTCAAAAGACAATTTTATGGCAATCTATGAGAATAAGCCTTAATCTTAATCTTATTAATACAGTTTTAAGGATATTTATTTATTTTTCTAGTTTAAATATCTAATGTGAAAAATACGTATCGACTATAAAGTTCAAAACAGTAAAAATCTGCCCATCCAGTATGACCAAAGATTCAAGAAATTCAAGATACAATCTATGAAAATAAGTTTTAATGTATTATAAATCCAGTTTTAAGGATTTTTATTTGTTTGTTCATATCTAATTTTTCAGTTTAAATTTCTACTGTATGTGGAAAAAAAGTTAAATTTCAAAACAGTAAAAATCTGTCCACTCAAGATTCAAGATACAATCTATGAAAACAAGTCTTAATATCTTGTTAATACATAATATACATAATACATAATATCTTATTAATAAATATTATTACTATTTATTTAAATATCTACTGTATGTGATAAGTATCTACTGTAAATATCAAAACAGTAAAAAACTGCCCATCCAGTTTGACAAAGATTCTAGATATTCAAGATACAATCTATGAAAATAAGTTTTAATATATTATAAATCAGTTTTATTTGTTCGTTTATATCTAATTTTTCAGTTTAAATATCTACTGTATGTGGAAAAACAAGTTAAATTTCAAAACAGTAAAAATCTGCCGATTCAAGATATAATCTATGAAAACAAGTCTTAATATCTTATTGATACAGTTTGTTTGTTTATATATTTTTCCTATTTTAAATATCTACTGTATGTGATAAGTATCTACTGTAAATTTCAAAACAGTAAAAATCTGCCCATTCAAGATTCAAGATATAATCTATGAAAACAAGTCTTATTATCTTATTGATACAGTTTGTTTGTTTATATATTTTTCCTATTTTAAATATCTACTGTATGTGATAAGTATCTACTGTAAATTTCAAAACAGTAAAAATCTGCCTATCCAGTATGACAAAGATTCAAGATATACTCTTTCAGGTTTTTTTTTTTGTTTTTGTTTTTTTACAGTTTTAAGGATTTCAAGATATTTTTAAAATGAGACAAAAACTGCTAAACCTGTTTGGAAACACACACCCCTCATCTTCCATCGTTCAGACAGACGTGTTTCGATACCGCCACGTAGTTTCCACATTTACCCTCTAAAGCCATACGGATCGAGTCTAAATTTGCAAACAGACTTTTCTAAATCACATTCAATCTTGGCCATTCAGTCTCCTTCATATCCGTCTGCAGGTTCTGCACAACATTGAAAAGATCACAGTACTTTTTCCTGACATTCTCACTCAGCCTTGAAATTATGTTTAGTCTCATTCCTCCGAACCATTTGAAGAAGATCTTTTATGATCATTAGTCGTGCCGGTGCGAGACACTTCCTATGTGGTCATGATTATCCTGAGCTCTGGAAAGGAGAAAAAGTGCTCGTTTTCATGCATTATCACTAATGTGAAATAATTCAAAGCAGCGTAGAAGGTTTTTTCAGACATCCGACCCTATAAATAATCAAGGGCCCATTCAAACCCTCTGAGTAATTACTCGCGTGTGGTGACAGCTGAAGGCAGGAGGAAAATGACAGGCCTCCAACAGGGAGATGTAGTGTAAATTTTATGAGTGACAAAGAAGATTAGCATAGCGACTGGCTACATGCTACCCTGACCTCCATGTGGGCGTGCGAAGGAGGAGACGGACGGCGGACGGCGACTCCTTCGCCATGTCTGTACGTATTTGTGCCCACTGCTGACTTCTCATGACTTTTGATTTTGAATTTTAATTTGATCGAGATGTGTCACGACGCCAAGGTCTCCTTGTATAAATATTCAGCAGGGCTTTTTAAAGAAACACTGAGTGTACGGAATAATTTCATACATGACCTGGTCGTGATTACATCAAATTATGCCTGAAACAAAAAAAACAAAACAAAAAAAAAACAAGGGTTTTTGAACCAAGCCCAAGACAACATTAATGTGTAAGTGACACTGACAAAGTCAAAATATAAGTATTACATATGACATAGAAGTACAGTAAGTCAGTCATTAGTGAAAAACTGTGTAAAAATTATGTTGAAATAAACAGGACTGACCATAACAGATTTGAAATAAATAGGTTTATTTTGTACTAATAACTGCCAGGCTGTAAATGATCCCACTTACTGTGCTAGAAATGAAACGAAATATAAAATAAAATATAAAATAAAATATTTACTTAAAAAAATTATGATTTTTAAATTGTAATCTGATCAAGACGTGTCTTTCATAAATATTTTGCAGGACTTTTCAAAGAGACAGTAAATGTACTCATAGTTTGTGTTCATAGTTTATAAAATAAATAATATATTAAAAATAAAAATAACAATACTGTATAACAAAATAATAAAATAGCTGACATTTAGTTCTGATTACTTTTATTTTGAAATTTTAATCTGATCAAGATACATCACTATGCCAAGGTCTTTTATACATATTCAGCATGAGCTTTTTAAGAAAACACTGAATGTACTGAATTATGTGATGATCTAGTCATGAGTACATCAACTTATGAAACTGACGGCTCAAAATGAGAAACACAAAGTTGAAAAACACGGCTGGCTGTAAAGGACTGAAATAAATGTGTTTATTTTGTGCTAATGACTGAATAAAATAAAATAAAATAAAATAAAATAAAATAAAATAAAATAAAATAAAAAAATAAAATAAAAATACATAGAAAATTAAATTAAATTAAATTAAGTGTTTATTTTGTGATAATTACTGACTGGCTGTAAATTCTCACTTATTGTGCTAAAAATAAAATAAAATTAAATAAAATGATACAAAGAACAAACACAGAATTTACAGAATAATTTCATAGATGATCTAGTCATGATTGCATGGAATTATGAAACCGCCACCTTAAAATGACAAACACAAGGTTTTCTGCACCGAACACAAGACAACACGGGTTTAACGCGTAAGTGACACTGACGAAGTCGTCGCAAAACATCCTTACTGGAGCGTGATAGCTATTTTGCTCCGACATCCACCCTTTTCAAAGCGCTATTGAACGAGGCCTCCGTCTCCAGCGTTCCCGCCCAGCCTTGCGAGTGATGTGCCATTGATACTCCTTTGTGCTGCCTTTCCAAAGAAAGCTTTTGTTCGCTCTGTAATTACAGGGGTACTTCTCAACTGTACTTGCCACTAAAGCACACACACAGCCTCTGAACGCCGGTCAGAGGGCTACGCCTGGGTTTCACAGGGCTGATGGCGACATCGAGCGCCTCACTACAATTCCCTATGCGTCTTCCTTTCCAGACACGTTTCGGCAATGTTCTCGCGGCACTGTTCCTGCTGTTCCAACAGGCTTTTCGTCGGTTTTTGTCTCATCTTGTCAAGTGTCTGACATTCTGATTTAATCAACATCCGTGGCTGCCAGTTAAATTAGATCACTATCAAAAATGTGGCCGATACGGCGTGTCCCTCACTTGTCAGAGACCAACTCGTCTGCTCATTTATTTATCACACTCATCCTCCCATGGAGACACCTTGTAGTCCCACACAGAAACACGAGAGCTATCTGTCCATTACAGCTTGATTTGGATCTGCAGGCATAAGACATGAACAGGAAAAAGTCATGACAGTCTGAAAAAAATAAAAAAGTATATGAGATTCTTATAAAAGAGTCAAAAAAGACCATGATTTTGCTAGAGCAGTGGAGCACTTAAAACAAAAGAGGCTTAGTATTTGAATAAAAGTCCACATTATTATAGAAACTATAATTCTGAGAGTGCTCTTATTGTGAAGTGATTATGTATTGAATACTGATCAAAAAACAGGAAATATATACGGCTAAATGTGCAATTAGCCATTAGTGGAAAAATAATAAATAAACAGGAAAATAAAATAAACAGGGTTGACTGTAACAGGGTTGAAATAAACACATTTATTTGGAGCTAATTACTGACTAGCTGTGAAATATAACAATTAATGTGTTGTAAATAATAAAATAAAATAAAATAAAATAACAGGGTTGAAATAAATTTATTTTGTGATAATTTCTGACTGGCTGTAAATGATCTCACTCATTGTGCTGTAAAAATAAAATAAAATAAAATAAAAGGGTTTAAATAAATTTATTTTGTGCTTATTACTGGCTGGCTCATTTATTGTGCTGGAAATAAATAAAAAATATATAAAAAATAAAATAATGAAATCAAATACAATAAAATTTTAAAGAAAAATAAAATAAGATAAAATAAAAAAAATAGCAGGGTTGGAATAAATGTGTTAATTTTGTGCTAATTACTGACTGGCTGTAAATTATCTCACTTATTGTGCTGAAAATAAAGTATATAACATACATATACATATTATATATATAAATATATATATATATATATATATATATATATATATATATATATGTATATTATATGTATTATATATAATAAAGAAGAAAAATACCAAAATAGTATAGAGCAGCTATGTAGGAAATCAAATGACATGGTTGACCAATCAAAATGATGTATACAAGGCAGCCGAGTAAAGCTTTTTAGCAAAATGATCACTATTTGCGATGTTTACAAAATATACACTACGACTTGTCATAAACATATCATAATGTCCACAAATAATATTTTTCACATCAAAACCTATGTGAATATATATGACAATAAGGTCTCAGCTAATTCAAAACCATGCCTATTGCATGCAAGCTGAATGAGAGTGGTGCAACATGAAAAGCTAAAGAAAGATGAAATCTTGCACACGAGAGATATGGACATTTTGAAAGGGATTGCAGAGATGCTATTCATTTCAAAAGTGTTTTTTCATTGCCAGAGGCAAATCAACTAAATGGATGTCAGTCATTGCATTCCGCATGGCGAGCAGAATGCTTTTCACCAAACCCTGCGATTGTGTTTCTCCGTTTTCATTCATCTGCAGTTGGCAATATGAGAAAATATGGTGGACGTGCATGCAACCCTCGGATGTACACAATTTATATAAGCACAAGGGGTTTCATATTAAACTGATTGGTCTGTTCTGGAAATGGGGTGAATCGTTCTAGAAGCAATGGGGCAAATCTATGCTCCAATAGACCACTCTGAGAATTAAATGTCACATTTTTAATGCTTCCATTACAACGTTGAAATATTTAGCCTGCGTACTTTAATGTCGCTCATGTAGAGCATCTAAGCACCGTGTGAAGACACTTCCTGCGCATTTGTTGGGCCACCTGGGATGAAACGGCTTCTCTCTATTGCTATCGATGTAATAACATGGTTTATGATGAGTGAAATATAGAGAGCCTCACTGTCACCTTTCTTCAAATCTCTTTCTGCCAATAGTTTTCCATTCACTTTTGCTAAAGTATGCAGATTTTTGGCAACAGGAGTTAAAGGAATAGTTCACCCAAAATGAAAATTTGCTCAAAATTTACTCACCCTCAGGCTATCCAAGATGTAGATGAGTGTTTCTTCATCAGATTTATAGAAATGTAGCATTACATCATTTGCTCCCAAATGGATCCTCAGCAGGGAATGGGTGCCGTCAGAATGAGAGTCCAAACAGCTGAGAAAAACATCACAATAATCCACAAGTAATCCACACCACTCCAGTCCATCACTCTCGCTTACAACAAAACCGACCATTGTCTAAATCGAGTCACTGCAGCGCCGACATAAACAACATAACTAGCTCGAAATCTAAATCCAGAGGATCATTTGTAGCTATCATAGTTTTATGTATGGTTAAGCACAAGGTTAAGGCTTTATAGACATAAAGCTGCTACATAAAGCAATGTGTATTATCTGACCTCACAAAAATTTCCTAAAATAAACCGAGTGGAAAAAAAAAAGTCTAAAATAAAATAAAATCCTGATTAGTTGGCATCTGAGAGAATATAAAGGTTGAAATAAACAGGGCTGATGGCTGTGGTTATTTTTCAAATTAAATTAATATAAAAAAAATAATTAAATTAAATTACAAAACAAAACATCAAAATCAAAATCTTGATTAGTAATATTATGTGAGAACATTAATGTTGAAATAAACAGGGCTGACTGTAACAGGGTTGAAATAAATCTGGGTATTTAAAAAAATAATAAAATAAAATAAAATAAAATAAAATAAAAAAAAATCCTGATTAGTTGGCATGTGTGAGAATATAAAGGTTCAAATAAACAGGGCTGACTGTAACAGGGTTGAAATAAATAAAAAAATTTAATTAAATAAAATAAATAAATAAAATACTGACCAGTTGCAATTATTCTATTATGCAAGAAAAAAGGCAAAAGACAACAAACTAGAAAGTTTGAAAATCTAATGACATAATTGTAACTGACCAATCAAAATTATGTATTTAAAGGCAGGGTATGTAATTTTTCAAAAACGTTTTAGAAAACTGAGTCGGGGCCGAGTCCCATAACAAACCTGTAGCCAATCAGCAGTAAGGGGTGTGTCTACTCGTGATATGGGAGAGGGGATTCAGTGAACAACCTTCGAGCTTGACGACAGAAGATGAGATGGGCGGATAAAAAAACAAAGAGGAAAATGACTGCGGAACGATAAGGCAGAAGTAGGACCCGTGTAAATATCGGATCAGCTTTCCAGCGCTGGAGAGAACTCAAGGAGAGAAAAGGAAGGCCTGCGATCAGACGCCGAGTTGCTTTGTTTCCTTCGACAGGTGAGTAACACCGTTCTACACCGGACGCGCCGCAACAGCTAAAACCTGCCTACACTGGACGCGTGTATTTCAGGCGAGAATGTAGTTGTTTAAAACGCAAATCCGCGGTTTATTTATAAAAACAGCGCCTATTGGAAAATGTGCTTCGCCGATTTCGGAGACCCGAGCTCCACGCGATCACCGGGCGCTCAGTGCTCATGTATCCCGAAGAGAGGAGCATAACCTCGGCTAGTCCTTCTGACATTTGCCGCTGGCTCTGATGTCTCTGTAGTGGTTAAACATAAGATACAATTCGTTTTGGGTAAATCTAACAGGTAATCTTTGGTCTTTATTCTATTGTTCTATTAATGAAAATGAATAGAGGCAGTGCATGGTGTTTGATATATTTCGTCTGTAAATACAGTGAGGAAGATTGCAGCAGCCGAGACGAGTTGACTGATGTTATCAAGTACGCTGCTCTTTGCAGAATTACCGGACTTGCGTCGTTCCTCCGCAGGAGTTCACACTCCCGAGTCTAACTCGTGAAGTCCAAACTACCGAGGATGCAAGGCCGAAATTTGCATACTTGGTATTAAGAAATGTGCACAGACAACGTTAAGTCAACAGACCATTTGCCTAATCTTCTCGATAGTTTACACCACGATGGAAATGCAGACAGCAACAGGTCTGGGGGAAAAAAGTTCCTGGGACATATTGTTCCTTGTAATTTCAGTGGAAAAGCGGCTTATGTTTCACAGAACTAATCGTTGCCTGGGTTGCGTAGGCTACGTATATGTGGGGCAGATCTATCAAAATAGGGGTGAGACCCTTTTGGGGTAGGGGCGTGTTTGTT
The DNA here is from genome assembly GCA_021397915.2 of Tor tambroides. Taxonomy (NCBI): domain Eukaryota; kingdom Metazoa; phylum Chordata; class Actinopteri; order Cypriniformes; family Cyprinidae; genus Tor; species Tor tambroides. The sequence goes on along the minus strand of JAFVLL020012351.1, from coordinate 26,188 downwards.
TTGGTGATTTCAAATATCAACATTGGCTTCCAGAGATAGCTTACCCTGCCTTTAAGAGTAATAAATAAGGATGTGTAGTAAAATTATCACTATTTGCCATGTTTAAAAAATGTATACTACAACTTGTCATTAAAATCATAACCGATGCTCATAACAAACCATTGCTCCGGGTTTGTGCTCACGGTGTGTGTGGGTGAAATACAGAGCACAATTTCTGAGTATGGGACACCATACTTGGCCAGGTATCATGTCCTTTTCCTTTAAAATCATAAATCTGTGAAGTTGCTTTGAAATAATGTGCATCACGAAAATAGCTATGCAAAGAAATTTGATTTGACATATTTCCTTAAAAAAATAAAAAATATTGACATTTATGGAATTACTGAAATTACAAATTCCAATTTGAACTGTCAAAATAAAGGTCAAAAAATGTACTCGGCTTAACGCAAACAGTTTGGAAAGAGACAGTGCAAAAAGGGAAACAGAAAGACAAAAAAATAAAAGGTTGAACAGCATCCAGTGAAAGCTCACAGTGCATGAATTATGTGGAGGACGTGTGTGGTGGTGGATGGTGAGAAAGACTTAGATTGAGATGTCCACTTCCAGCTCACTGGTTTGATATTTCCATCACGGACAGCGAAGGAAACCCTGACAGTCGGGCTGTTGGAAGCCAGCTGTTTTCATGCTTTGAGAATTCCGGAATGTGCAGCCAAGTTGAAGGATTGTTAGGAGATTATTAAGCAAAGTGACATGCAGAAAACGTGAATCCAGTGATGGAACGGTTGAAGAGTTTCGGCGGCCCACATGCAGCAGATCTTTGGCACGCAGTCAGCCATGAGCGTTTCAGCATCAGTGCCGCTGTAACATCACATCCGAGTTAATCAAGTAACATTAACTAAATCCAACGAGAATGTGAAACATACACAGTCCTGTAGGACGTTAGTCTCAATGTTTGGAAAGCATTTTCTTGATCTAATAAGATCGTACTACAGTAATCTGCACTCAGATGAGTTCCCTAAACATAAAATTACTCAAATATCTTGAACTGAGTAAGTCCCAGTAAAATGACACATCAAACAAATCACACTTTAACTCTCCTGTTGTGTTCAGCAGTTGGTTACAACTTTTGTGACACTATGAAAAATAACATTAATTTTAAAACAGAAAGCTTCAGTGACTAAAACATGTAGAACGTGAGAAAATTAATCTTTTCCGTCTATTTTTATTATATTTCAGTTGTGTTGGTGTCAATTTGACCTACATATGTTCAAAACTAGCTGCATAGACTAAATATACATTTTTATGATTACTTGTAGTGATTACTTGCACACTGAGGTCCAAATAACCACAAGTACACCGTAAATAATAACTAGCATTATTAGTACTTATTGTGAGTAGTACTGCATGTATTTCAAATCTTTAGTTTTACAAATTTAAGTGAACTGAATGCAAAGCAATGGAAGTTGTGACAAAGTGTTTAAGAACTGTGTTGCTTTAGCTCATTTTAGATAAACTACAATTGGAAAAGTTTTCCTTTGTGTTTTTGAAAAGATTCGCATACAGACAACAATGTCGTGAAAACGATACCGGTTCACACAGATGCACGAAAATGACTAAAAACGCTGTATTATGCATGCCAGGCCAGTATTGGTGATGCCACTTGGTAAAGAAATTCACACATGCCTACAGTATACACGTAACATAACGTCACCAAGATTTCACAGATGCGTTTTTATAGTTTACTCAGATACAATAACAGTATCGTTTTCAAAAACTAGCACTTTGAAATCAGTTTTCAAAAGTTTGCATTTTCAGCCCCCTAAAGTAGTGTTATCATGTAAATGAATGGCCAAAATTCATAAAAAGTTTTCCGTTTTCAGTTGAAAACAGTGTTGTGTAAACACCCCCTTAGGTCGTCCAACAATTCATTTGCATTTATAAAGTATTCAGAGAGCGTTTTTGTGAATTGAATCACTACATTTGCCAAAATTTGCCAGGTTAGTGACGTTAAATCTTTTGTTTCAGACCATCATATCATTATTAAAATCATTTCCATGCTAATGTGACATATCTCATACAATCCCGCCCCTAAATGCCACATAAGAGCAATATGAACTTTGATTGATCGCTTTAAAAATCAGTCAAGCTGCTTTTCCTGTATAAGTGGGCAGGTCTTGACCAGAAAAAGCTCCAGTATGGATCAGAACGAAGGACAGACAAAGGTCTGACTAAACCAGACTTACTATTACCAGGGGCGGAGCCAGGGGGTGGCCAGGGGTGGCCGTGGCCACCACTGATCCAAGCTTGGCCACCCCTTTGGCCACCCTGCTCAAAACTGCAGTTTTTGTCCCCTTTTTCTTGACAAGAAATGCATTTATTAAGACGCGGAACCGGTGTATTTTTTGCATCCACATCAAACGGGAGACTTTTCAGACGCGTGCTTCAGCTTTGCCTCAGCGCCAGGAGCGAGTCAAATGAGCGTGGAAAATGTACACCAGCCAAATGAGCTTCAGTAGAACAATGAGATGCTGTTAGGCTATATGTCAGTAAAACAAACTTCCCTGTCCTGTCAGCGCACGCTCTGATCGCGTCATCATAAATAAGCGCACAAGAAACTATGAGCATACAACGTAGTTCTGTCGTCAGTTAAGTCATGAAATTACCAAAAATGCGATTAAAGCTGCAAACTGTGCATGTATGTATGCATTACATTTCATATAATGCAATGCATTTCATATAAGGTTAATAGTACAAAACTTGTAATATTCACTCAGTATTACTTATAATAATTCACAAATATCTCAATTACAATTAAGTAGAAATTAATTGTATTCAGCTGTGTTTTAGGCACTAAAATAGTCTAATACTTTATAGTTAACCACATTTTTATATTGAAATAGTGAAGATTTCTTTGCCACCCCAGGCTGGTTGCTGGCCCCTCCCTGGCCACCCCTATGAAAACATCCTGGCTCCGCCACTGACTACTACTGCCGTTATTTTGACATATTATCAGTGGGAGTAATTAGTTACATTAACAGTGCAACGTAATTTAATTACAAAATAAATGCAACTGTAATCCGTTACAGTTACTGAGAAAAAAATGTGTAATTAAATTACAGTTACTTATGAAAATGTTATCGATTACAAAGGGGGTTAGATCTAAATATTTCCTGTATTAATATTTACTATTTCTTGTTATGATTTTAAACCTGTAATTAACCTCAGAGCAATCATAAAAATAAAAAAGGGGTGTTAAAGTCTGATTTTGTGGTTATTCTAATTTAATCTAATTACTTCTGTAAGGTTAACCCTGCCTTTTTAAAAATGTTTGAAAATTATTAACAGTTGAAAAGTGATCAAAAAGTAATCAGTTACAATTAAGGCCATTGCACAATGAGTCCAAAATTTTCGTATGCGTTTTTCCGTTTTTTCCGTATTCGTCATCCTTTCCAATCAAAATGTTTGTTACGGATGCGAAAACGCAGAATATCGAACTTGATCCAAACTTTTTTATGACGGACGAAAGTTTCGGAGGCAGTGTGTAAACGTGATTGACACAACATGAGGTCGTATTTAGTTTTCAACGTATGAAAATTTCGGACGAAAATTGTGTCAATGACCTTTACTTTAATAAAGCAACTGAAATAGTTACACTACGTTATTACATTTAAAATAGGGTAACTTGTAATCTGTAACCTATTACATTTCCAAAGTAACCTTCCCAAAACTGCATATCATTCATTCGAGTCAGGGAAAAAAAGAATATTTCGAAGCACCCAAAACAAATAAAACAATGGACGATGGAAATGCTGTTTACACCTGAATCTATAGTATATAATTTATGCACGCACAGGGTCTAACAAATAATTTACATGAAGAAGGGCGAATCCTTAGCTTTACTTCAGTTAACTATAAGCTCTGGTGTAAAGAAGAGATACAAGTACAGCCCTAAAAACTGCAATTCACTGGAGAGTTGACGCTTACAAGTTTCCCAATGGAAAAAATATGTATTTGCTTGACCTGTCTTGAAGCGCAACTGGGAAATTCCCACTTTTGAGTTGGGGATTCATTATTTCGACATGTCACAAATTGGAAATATAATACAGGGCAAACAAAACAATGGACAACCTGTAAAAGATAAAAATAGAGGACCTGTAAACGAAAAACAACCTGTGGACATAACATTTCATTCCTGGACATTCTGCTCCACTTCCGGGTCGACGTGCGTAGAAACGATTGTGACTTACCTCAGATCCACCCGCTTCATACCACTGCTGATTCAACAGGTCAACCTGGTTAAGGAGAAATTAAATAAAATTTATTACAACAAATACTGCATCTAATCCCATATTATGTCTTTCTGGCATTTCTAGACATTTATGAATGATGTCTGTCATTTTTCTGTGATCAGAACACTACAGGATTTAAATAAATTATTTTGTAGTGCTCATGTAAAAATCATGCATGTCGTGGGATTTGCATGTTTGATATTTGATGTTATTGAGTCATTGCTCTCATTGATTGACAGCTGAGCTTCATAAAGTCCTAAAAGCTTCAACACAGCTCTGTAAAGCCAGTAAATTTGGTGTTATGCTAAATGCGCAGTGATCACATTGTGGCTGGCCTACAATGCCAAATTGTATCAAATTCCAGACATCCAAATCAGTGCTACCACAATTTTATTTTCACAGATTCTGCTGAAACATAGTTGGGTACTTTCAAACTGTTTATTTTTGTTTAAAAAATGAATATGTTTGTGTTGTAATATGAGGCAGTGTTTCTATAAAAATGGTATGCTACACTTTGAGAAATGTGCTCTGTTCCAGCCTAGACACTTCAAACTTATTTATTTTTATTATTAGCACATTGACACGACAGGATGAAAATCCTCTCTGATCTATATATAATGATATAATATTCTCTATTACAGATCAGTGGGGATACCATAGACATATATAGACGCCCTACTCAACCGCTCCAGGCACGTAGATGCGGCTGCCATCTTGGAACGGTATTTCTGATGCCATTCACCATACTGTAGGTTCACACAGAGCCATTCTGTGCATGATTGTGGCATCTTTTGATTATTCAGTGATTACTATGGTGACGTCAAGTTTACCGCTGCAATATGGCGGACGGCTTACGTATAGCGGCCCATAGAAACAGTCGCTAATGAGGCATCTACGTATATATATATATATATATATATATATATATCTATGGGGGATACTACATAGGATGGGAAGTGATATTGAAGAAAATACTAGCAAATTTGTTAAAACAACATTCCTAAAAAAAGAAGTAAATAAATAAAAATTAAATAAATTTAAAAATGTAAAAAAATAAAATAAAATTACCTTAGATTTTTCTTGTCAGAAATACATAGCCTGTGGGAACACGACAAAAACAGCAGCATCTGAAAACAAAGTAGTGAAAATATTTAAAATTAGGTTCACTTAATTGTGATATTATAATAAAAGAAAACTTATATAATATCCCTCTTTGAGCAGTGAAGATTTTGTATTTTCTGCATCCAGCAGGTTAGTTCAAGCATGAAAAAATATGAAACATTCTACATTTGTACTTAAATCCAGCATGTCAAAATAAAAGTTCTCAGTATACTGTATATTACTTATTTTTTGTCATATTGACAGTACATCATTATATAGTGAGATGAAGTATTGATTAAGTATTGATTAGAACAGAATTATTTAATATAATTTACAACTGATTTTTTTTTTTTTGACAGACTACAAAAAAGGGCATGACTTAAGCCTAGTCCTAAACTAAAATGTAAATCTGAGCTGTTTCAACTGAAAGAAACTTGCACTGACTGATCTTAAAACATGTCAGTGCCTTTGTTTTGTCTTAAGATGCACACCAGTTATGCTTTTTTCTAAGGCATGTTTATAAAAATTACTTAAATGTCCTAATTAAACTATGGCCTAATCCTGGCTTAGGCTAAGCCCTGTCTATGAAACCGGGCAATTATTTAAAAAATGGTAATGTTTGATAGAGTTTAATTTTAGCTGCTGTTATTGGAATTAGAATTAAATACTTTGAAAAAGCAAACTCTAACAAAACTACACTTTTACCAGGTGTTTACTGTATACCGTAAACTTTACAAAAACTTTATTTGCCAAAACATCTCATAAAGACAAATGCAGGCCACATAAAAGGCATCAACTCCTGCTTTTATTATATTCTGAACATATATATGGCCTTCCAGCATGACTCCTGCAACGTAAGCTGTTTCCAACAAGCACAAAAAAACCTTTATTTACCCTTTGAAAAAAATAGGCAAAATGTGCCGCCCTCGTGCACGTGACCTCAGAAAGCGAGAGGGCAAGCAAAACCAGATATGCATCACATCCAACTCTTTAATAACTGCTCTCGTCACCTTTTGCACTAGAAAGGGAGGGAAAAACAATATCTCTTTGGAGGAAGCTTGCATTTATCTTTGAACGAGACTCCGCAAGCTCACGACACATCAAGTCACTTTGAAAAGAGGAGAATAAAGGGTTTAGGTGGAAATGTAACCTGCAGTGCTGCTCAGTGGTGTAAGAAGCATTAGCTGTGTGGTTTGTTTACCCGCGTGTGCACTTATGAATCCCAAGAGTGCCGCGGCCTGTGTCTAACTCACCCTGAGGGCCTACGAGTATTTTTCACAACAAAATGAAATTTTATGGCATGCGAGATTAGCCGACACTAATGCAAGGTCAAAAATAATAGAATCAATAGGTAGCACTGACCATGTTAACATTTACAGAAAATTACAGGCTGAAAAGCGCTGTCTAAAACAGAATGAAACGAGTCTCCGCTGAATTCATATTGATGCCTTTTCATTATTTCTCATAATTTGACTTTTTTGTGCACTGTGGCGGTCAGCGACCGTGGTTTATCACCCTTTGTGTGCATACGAGGGTGTGTGTGTGTGTGTGTGTGTGTGTGTGTGTGTGTGTGTGTGTGTGTGTGTGTGTGTGTGTGAAAGCGAGTGAGAAAAAGGCTGTAATGTGCTGTAGGGTCAATGTACCGCTGTCAGCTTCCAGTGACTACTGACAGCTAATCAGAGTGTGTCGTCTTAATTGATCAATGACACTAACGGTGTTAAGAGGAATCATGTGACCTTGATCTATGAGCTGTGCTGATGCTTTTCAAACCTGTGAGGAACAATAAAACCAACACAGGAGCCTTATAATACGGAGATTCCCCATTCCCTAGTTAGTTTTCTCATCCCTAAAGACTAAGAAAATTACTTTTGCATTCTGTAAAAATTTCCTAATCTCAAAAAAATAATAATAATAATCAATAAAAAAATTCAATAAATAAAATCTTAAAAATGGGAATATTCCCTAGCTAATACAACTATGCTTTGAACTAACTGAATGAATGAATGAATGAATGAATGCATGCATGAATGATTAAATAAATACATGAATGAATGAATGAATGAATGAATGATTAAATGAATGAATGAATGAATGATTAAATGAATGAACAAATGATTAAATAAATACATGAATAAATAGACAAATGAACAAATTATTAAATAAATACATGAAAGAATGAATGAATGAATAAACAAACAAACATATGATTAAATAAATACATGAATGAATGAATAATAAATACACAAATTAATGAATACATGAATAAATAAACAAATACATGAATGAATGAATGATTAAATAATTACATGAATAAATGAACAAATGATTAAAAAAATACAAGTGAGTGAGTGAGTGAATGAATGAATGAATGATTAAATCGATGAATGAACAAATGATTAAATAAATACATGAAAGAATGAATGAATGAATGATTGAATAAACAAACAAACATATGATTAAATAAATACATGAATGAATGGATGAATGAATGAATGAATGAATGAATGAATAATAAATACACAAATTAATGAATACATGAATAAATAAATACATGAATGAATGAATGAATGATTAAATAATTACATGAATAAATGAACAAATAAATGATTAAAAAAATACAAATGAGTGAGTGAGTGAATGAATGAATGAATGATTAAATCGATGAATGAACAAATGATTAAATAAATACATGAATAAATAGACAAATGATTAAATAAATACATGAATAAATTGACAAATGATTAAATAAATACATGAATAAATTGACAAATGATTAAATAAATACATGAATGAATGAATGATTAATAAATACACGAATTAACGAATACATGAATAAATAAACAAATACATGAATGAATGAATGATTAAATTACATGAATAAATGAACAAATAAATGATTAAAACATGAATGAATAAATAAATAAATAAATAAATAATTAGAACTGTGAGTTTTTCCTTGAATAAACAAACCAAAATTTGTTTTTTAAGTAAAATTATATATTTTAAACTATGTAAATACATAAATGAACAAAAGAAAGAACAGCAAACAAACAAACAAACAAACAAACAAACAAACAAACAAACCAACAAACAAACAAATAATGAAAGCCTTAAATCTGTGTGTTTTCCACTGGAAAAAATTCAAATAAAAAAATAAAATAAAATAAAATAAAATAAAATAAAATAACGTAAATAAAAATACACTTAATTTACTATATAGGGAATTTCCCTATGCAATAAAACATGATTCCTGAAAACTAACTGAATGAATGAATGAATGAATGAATGAATGAATGAATGAATGAATGAATGGCTTACAACTGTGAGTTTTCCCCTAAAGAAATAAACAAAAAAGGGTGTTTTCTCTGTAAATAAAATTATATAAAAATAAATAAATGTAAAAAATGATAAAAAGTACATTTGAAAATGATTAAACAAAAAGATCTTTAAGATTTAATGGATTATTTTCCGTAAAGCTGCTTTGAAACAGTATGTTCTGTAAAAAGCTCAGCAAATCAATGATAAGATTTAAAATAAATTTGATTATCAAATTACCATTAAAATAAACTCAATCATTCCCTCATAAATGACTGATCTCAAGTGGTCTGAGGAATTACGTCTTTGGTCCAAATATTCATTTTCTCCATTCTTAACATCTTCAAGAAATGAAACTGAACATTTCTAATAATCCGCGAGCTGTAATCAGTCACGGCGCTTCAAAAGCATGTTTGTACATTCAGAAGGAGCAGAACAACCCGGCGTTCCCTGATCCTAGTTCTACAGTCTCGTGTACAACGTCAAAATGAGCTCGCGACTCACGGGTGAGTGTTGCGGGCAAAGCGTCTGCTCTGATCCATTGTCACTCTCCCCCTGAAATGAAAATAACAGTTATGAATGAGCTTCTGTCGGCTGCCATTGTTCCATCAAGTGTTTTTATTGCTGTCATTATAGTTTAACATCGCACTGTTAATTCTGTTAATTAAAAAGCTGATTGCTTTTGCCAGTCTGTGATCTCCATTTGGTGAGTCCATATGGTAGAAGATTACTTGTTGTAAATTTCAATGAAGTCGTATCAGAGCTCGGATACATATAATCAAGCAGTACAAGTCCTGAAATTAAGCCTATAAAACCTCAATTATATATTCCCTTGCATTCGTTTTGTGTACCTCCATTCCACCTAATATCTAACTGTTGTGCTAGAATGGCAATTTAGGGAGGACGTGAAGCTTGATGATGTTTCGTGTACCTGAGATGCTGCAGTGATGTTGAAAACGCACATTCAGGTTAATAAAGATTTAAAAATGTGCAATTTAGCATGTACATGTCAGATCCAGGTGTGCCGTGTAAGTTAACAAGGTAAATACACAAGCATAGGCTTGCAAATAAAATAAAATGAGAACAATACAGTGAGGTGCTGTTTGCATTTCAACATGCAAAGACTATTATAGCATTTACAGTTCAGTATTAAGTAGGTCTTTTTAACGCAATGCCAAATTGCATTTTGTAATATGCTGTATTTATGCATGCAATGAAACATTTAGTTTATAATAATACAGGACTGGGCTGTTTGGAGTTGATTGGATTGTGAAAAGTCACCATTTATATTATTTTTTTATGTTTTAAGTGTTTCGGAAATAGTAAATAGGAAGCAATGTGCATGCGATTTGAGACAATTCAGTATTTCTTTCTCTCGTTTTGACTTTCCAGGAGGATTTATAACTAGTGCAACAAATTGAAAAGCAAAGTAAGTGCAGCTGGTGCTTTATCAATATCTACATTTACATGCAACCAAATGTGAGCATGTTAACATTCACACAAATATGTTGATAACTGCCAAAAATCAGTTTATTGAAATATCCTGTTTTACATGCAAATCAGTAACCTGGCCATGCAAGTAAACTGCATTTACAAGATTTATTTAAAAATCAGGTTATTTCCTGGTGGTGACGTCAAAACGTAAGCATCCTACCACGAGTATTTGATGTGTTATGTAAGTTCAGGGCCTAAAATTAACACTCGCCAAGCGCCAAATGTGAGCAAAAATCATCACTGGCAATCCATATGGCCAAAAAAAAAAAAAAAATCTGGCCAAAATATATTTTAAAAATATATGTTGTAAGCCGTAAAGCTCAATGAAATATATTTTTGTAATTAAAAATATATTTAGCTTCAAACTTCATAATATGTGACCCTGGACCACAAAACCAGTCATAAGTGTCAATTTTTCAAAATTGAGATTTATACATCATCTGAAAGCTGAATAAATAAGCTTTCCATTGATGTATGGTTTGTTAGGATAGGATACTATTTGGCCGAGATACAACTATTTGAACATCTGGAATCTGAGTGTGCAAAAAAATCTAAATATTGAGAAAATCGCCTTTAAAATTGTCCAAGTTAAGTTCTTAGCAATGCATATTACTAATCAGAAATTATGTTTTGATATATTTACTCTAGGAAATTTACAAAAAAATCTTCATGGAACATGATCTTTACTTAACATACTAATGATTTTTGACATAAAAGAAAAATCAATAATTTTGACCCATACAATGTATTTTTGGCTATTGCTACAAATATACCCCAGCGACTTAAGACTGCTTTTGTGCTCCAGGGTCACATATACCAAAATATATTTCAAAATGTATTCTAGAGGCCATAACATATATTTCCAATCTCACCGTATATTCATTAAAATAAATGTATTATTTTACAAATATATTTATAAAAAAGGCCAAAAAATACATTGAGAGAAAATATATTTATGTAAATATATTCTGAAACACATTTTTGATTTTTTTTTTGTATATTTTGAAATATTAAAAAAATATATATTTGAAAATATATTTTTCAAATGTATGGGGAATATACATTGTTACTGCCCAAAGAGTTTTTAAACTTTAATATTGATTTCTATTTTGCATATAGAAAGCAAAGGCAATTAATAAAATGACAAAATAAATAATAATGAATAAATTCAACAATTAATAAATTCAGTATAATAAGTACTACCACAATGCACTTTTAACTGTACTTCACAATGTATTTAAAAATAAAATGTATTAATAATAATAATAAATAAATCATATAAATAAATTATAATATGTGTGATTATCATCAAAACGCAAAACTGTGATTGTTGGGGGGGTTTGTTGTTGTTGTTTCCACAAAGCAAAAATCATAATAGTCCTAAATAAAGGCTTTGTTTTTTTGGTTTTTTCTTTAAAACAGGCATTATTTACTTATTGCTCAATGTTTAAAACACAGAGTTTCTCACTGGTAATTCTGACATTTTGGTTGCACTGCATCTATGTGCTTTTTTCCCCTGCAAATATGATCATGTGACAGGACTTAAACACTGTATTAGTTATGCCATTATAAGAGAGATGGAAAAATCTGTTACATTTCGATAAAAGATTATGAATTTTTAATAATGTGCTTTGATAACAAACAGCAAATTTTGATTTCATTCTTAAAGTCGAGATAGATTTTGCAGAATTTAGCTTACTGATCACATGAAAAAGCATCAGTTTACCAAGCGTTGCTCAGCAAGACTAGCAAACCTGCGAGAACAAAACAAGACCACCGTATGAAATCCACCCGTCAGCAAAACAAGAAGCCTCTTTTGCCACAAAGCATACTCGTAAATCAGAATGACACGAAGGCTGATAGTCTCTGATAGGCTGCTTTTATTGGTGCCCTGTGGCTCTATAGGAGAGCTTGTGCGACTGCTCACATATGCTACCTGCATCCCGCAAGAAACCCATAAACTGATGCCACACAAACTTGGGACGCGTATCTACCCAATGATTTGCAAAGAGAAGCCACCGAGGGATCAGTGTTCCTCAATTAATTCTGTCAGAAACATGTTTCCAGCAGGCCGGATACCACACGAGATCGGCCCGCAGCGAGCGCTAATGTTGACGCAGTCGGATAACAGAGATGAGATGCAAGGTGACTTATCAGCTGCGTTTAGGATGGACAGAAAGAGTGCACGTCCACCTGGAAAACTCCATGACAGACGGCCTCTTATTTAAAACACGTGTTCGTGTGTGTGTGTCAGACTTATGCAAAATTTACCAGCTCACACTTCCCAAGAGGCTGTCTTTGCGGTACGATCCTGAGCGGAGAGAGTGCTGCTGATGGGAACTAGGTCTAACCTGAAAAAAGCTCCACTTCTCATGTCAGAGGAGCTCATTGTGTTCTGATGTTGATGAGCGAGAGGGAAGGAGGTTTGTTATGCAAGTCCGAGCTACGGTTTCATCTAAAGCGGACATCTCCTGGCCACAGGCGCTTTACCAACTGTTTAAGGGTGTCAAAAGAGAAGTTTGTGACTGACACTGACCTTTTGATGACAATGAGGATGTAGGTATATGTGGAGATGAATCTCACAAAGAAATAGTGGTGTCATATTTCATCTCAAAATCAAAAGAAAAAAGAAATAAAAATATATACATAGATGTAAATACACACACATATAAACATATACACATTCCCATTTTGACTTGCATGTAGTTTTAATATACACTGAACAAAATTATAAACGCAACACTTTTGTTTTTGCCCCCATTTTTCATGAGCTGAACTCAAAGATCTAAGACTTTTTCTATGTACACAAAAGGCCTATTTCTCTCAAATATTGTTCACAAATCTGTCTAAATCTGTGTTAGTGAGCACTTCTCCTTTGCCGAGATAATCCATCCACCTCACAGGTGTGGCATATCAAGATGCTGATTAGACAGCATGACTATTGCACAGGTGTGCCTTAGGCTGGCCACAATAAAAGGCCACTCTAAAATGTGCAGTTTTATCACACAGCACAATGCCACAGATGTCGCAAGTTTTGAGGGAGCGTGCAACTGGCATGCTGACTGCAGGAATGTCCACCAGAACTGTTGCCCGTGAACTGAATGTTCATTTCTCTACCATAAGCCATCTCTTCAGGCGTTTCAGAGAATTTGGCAGTACATCCAACTGGCCTCACAACCGCAGACCACGTGTAACCACAACAGCCCAGGACCTCCACATCCAGCATCTTCACCTCCAAGATCGTCTGAGACCAGCCACCCGGACAGCTGCTGCTACAATCGGTTTGCATAACCAAAGAATTTCTGCACAAACTGTCAGAAACCGTCTCAGGGAAGCTTATCTGCATGCTCATCGTCCTCATCGGGGTCTCGACCTGACTGGAGTTCGTCGTCGTAACCGACTTGAGTGGGCAAATGCTCACATTCGATGGCGTCTGGCACTTTGGAGAGGTGTTCTCTTCACGGATGAATCCCGGTTTTCACTGTACAGGGCAGATGGCAGACAGCGTGTATGGCATCGTGTGGGTGAGCGGTTTGCTGATGTCAACGTTGTGGATCGAAGGGCCCATGGTATGGGCAGGCGTATGTTATGGACAACGAACACAGGTGCATTTTATTGATGGCATTTTGAATGCACAGAGATACCGTGACGAGATCCTGAGGCCCATTGTTGTGCCATTCATCCATGACCATCACCTCATGTTGCAGCATGATAATGCACGGCCCCATGCTGCAAGGATCTGTACACAATTCCTTGAAGCTGAAAACATCCCAGTTCTTGCATGGCCAGCATACTCACTGGACATGTCACCCATTGAGCATGTTTGGGATGCTCTGGATCGGCGTATACGACAGCGTGTTTCAGTTCCTGCCAATATCCAGCAACTTCGCACAGCCATTGAAGAGGAGTGGACCAACATTCCACAGGCCACAATCAACAACCTGATCAACTCTATGCGAAGGAGATGTGTTGCACTGCGTGAGGCAAATGGTGGTCACACCAGATACTGACTGGTTTTCGGACCCCCCCCCCCCCCAATACAGTAAAACTGCACATTTTAGAGTGGCCTTTTATTGTGGACAGCACACCTGTGCAATAATCATGCTGTCTAATCAGCATCTTGATATGCCAGGTGGATGGATTATCTCTGCAAAGGAGAAGTGCTCACTAACACAGATTTAGACAGATTTGTGAACAATATTTGAGAGAAATAGGCCTTTAAGTCTTAGATCTTTGAGTTCAGTTCATGAAAAATGGGGGCAAAAACAAGTGTTGCGTTTATAATTTTGTTCAGTGTAGTTTTGCATATATGTATATATATACACATACAATGCATATATGTAGTAGCATAATGTATTTTTAGCTACTTCACAATTTATTTTAAAAATAATTTTATAAATTATAAACTGTGTGTTAATAGTCAATGTAAAACTGTGACTTAATTGTCATATTTTTTGGTCACTATACATCTATATATATATATATATATATATATATATATATATATATATATATATATATAAACTGTACTTAATTTATTTAAAAACATATTTTATATATAAATGTAAAGAATTATAATCAATAATATTAATAAATAATATTTAATTAATAATTAACCAATAATTAATTAATAGTATTTCCAAATACTTCACAATTTATTTAAAAAAAAAGCATTTTGAAAAAATAATTTAAGAAATTATTAACTGCATGTTAACCATTGTAAACATGTTTTATATATATATATATATATATATATATATATATATATATATATATAAATAAATCAATAACATGACAAATTAAATTCAGTAAATAAATACTATCACAACTTTTAGATATATTAAATGTATTATGAAGTACATACATATTCATGTGTCCTAATCATCATAAAGCAAAACTGTGACAGCTGATTATTATAATTGTTTTCTAAAAATGAAAAAAAAAAAAAAAATCAATACAGTCCTAAATATTTCTTTAAAATTGGCATAATTTGCTACCCTTTTTTTAAACATATGGCCCCAAGAAATACTATTCATAAGTGAACACTAATGCAAGTATATATTTGTCTTTCCGGTGAAATTTTTGCCATGACGGAGCTTCAGTTTTTGGTACTGTACCTTTAAGATTTAATAACTTCAGTTATGATTTGCTAACTGTTTGCATGTGAAATCAGTATCAACACTTGTTTTCCATGATATGTTCCCTTTAAATGACAACTTTAAACATATGGCGTGCACAGAAAATTAATTTACCAGCCAATTAATTGACTAAGCATCTGTAGACTCTGGTCATGTGACAGCGGTGACAAGGACTCGATGACAGCTTTATTCTGGGAAATTTGCAGGAGCCTCAACATCTTTGAGAATAATTCGCAAACGCGACTTCACCCGTGCATCTCAATCCCAGAATCTCAAGCAAAGGCTTTGAGCTATTCTCACTCGCCCGTGGCTATGACAGGTCGCGAACCGGCCTTCTTATCCCTCTGATGACCAACAGCGGATCTCGAACCCTCGACCGCTGGACCCCGAGGCTCCAGACCGCAGCAGCAGAGCGCTGTCACAGCTGACGCTATCATATCGAGCGCGTACTGCGCAGATAGGAAGGCGTGTTTGACCCAGGAGAGCGAGGACTGACCTACTTTGGGCGATTCCTCTCATTTCTGCAGGCAGGGACAGCAAAGTAAGGTTTGAAGGACACACTAGACCTACCTGCTCTCTCATGCTTCAGCTCAATGTCTGCTTCTTGGGGATTTGTTAGCTGGGAAGACTGTAAAAGTAGACCTAATAAAGCTGTGATTCCTGAGCGCTGGGACAAATCTGACTGCAAGCCTGAAAACTGAAAAAGTTTTAGGGTTAACGGTTGATGCAAAAAAATAAAAAAATAAAAAAAATAAAATCCTTTCATGATATGGTAATATTAATTATATCAACACTTGCTGAGAAAAGATCCCAAATGGAGATAATTTAATGACATTAAACATAATTTAATG
>JAFVLL020012351.1:0-5000 GCA_021397915.2 Tor tambroides | reverse complement strand
TGGTCGTTTCCTCACACAAAGCTATCATATGACTTCAGAACACTTGGAAAGTCATACACAATTCTTTTGAACTACTTTTATTATGTTTTAGTCTTTTTTTTTGGATCCTCAACATATCCTCTTTTGTGTTTCATGTTAACACGAAAATCAAATGAGTTTTGAACCACATAAAGATGAATAAATTATTTATTTTTGTGGGTAAATTAACAATTTGACACTTTGTGCAGCATGTGCTGTACAGGGTTATTCAGCCTGATCTCACGGCAATTCGTACATATTTTACGAGGTGGCTAATTCGTACGAATTCGTACGACCTCACTCGTACAAATTCATACGATTTTTGCCAAATCGTACGTATTTTACGAGTTGCCAATTCGTATGAATATGTACGAATGACCTACACCTAACCCTGCCCCTAAACCTACCCGTCACTGAGGTTTAGACAAATCGTACTAAATTGTACGAGTGAGGTCGTACGAGTGAGGTCGTACGAATTCGTACGAAATAGCCACCTCGTAAAATACGTACGAATTGCCGTGAGATAGCGTTGGGTTATTATAGGTAACTAAGAGGGTGTTTACATGATACCATTTTCAACTAAAAATGGAAAACTTTTTATGCATTTTGACTGCTCATTTACACAATAACGACATTTTGGGGGCCTGAAAGAGCAAACTTAAAAACACATTAAAGTGCAATGTTTTGAAAACAATACCATCATCATCTCTGTGTAAACTACAATAAACAAAAATTGCGTAAACGTTGATGTTATGCACATGCATTACTTGTTCAGTCTATAGGTATGTGTGCAGGTGTTTAGTGTTTATTTACAATTTGACATTGCCAGCTACTGACCTGGCATGCATAATACAGCATTTTTAGTCTTTTTGGTGGATCCGTGAGTTGGAATGTTGTACGCGAAACTTTTCAAAAACGCGAAGGAAAAACTTTTTGAGTTTTTAGTACAACATTGTCATGTAAATGTACCCTAAAACTGAAACTAAAATTAAAACCATTACATTTTTTTCGTTACTTGAAATAAAATAAATTTTAAAGGTGCAGTAGGAGATCTTGGAAAATGCTAACTTTAGCCTGATAGCACTGAAAGCGAACGTCCCCACCCTCCCTGCAAAACGCCGTCCAAAGCCACGCCCGCTGAACGCATGAACGCACACAGACCAGAAGACCAGAGACAACATTACTACAATACATCATGTGTCATTCACCGGTGAGAAAACTTTATAGCACAGTTAGTAAAAGTACTACAATACCAGGAAGGATGATCGGGTTGTTGATGTTTGCCTGCCGTTCTCGCTCTGTCTGAACAGCGTACATGAACGCGTTGATGACGTATCCTGTCTGCGCGAACCAGGTGCGCAGAGGAATGCAAATACATGTTGACAGCCAGGTAGGAAAGTCAATCAAAATGCTCAGAACGAGCGTATTGATTGGATGAACATTTCTTGGTCCTGCACCTTCCACAGAATATATAAATACTAGGGCTGTCAACGTTAACACGTTAACGCATGCGATTAATCTAAAAATTTTAACGCTTTAATATTTCTTCACGCAAATTAATCACTTGATAAGGTTTGACCCCAACTTCTTGCCGTCATCGTAGCGCGGAAGGTAATCTACCATTGTGTGATAAAGGTACAGCGAACCAGTGTTGCCAGGGTTGCGGTTTTCCTGCACATTTGGGCTATTTTGAAAATACAGTAGTGGGAAAAATTACAGAGCCGTGGGTTGCGGTTTTTTGGGCTACTTTTATAATGTGCTGCGGCCGCCCTAAGTTTATATAGACAAATAAAAATGAAAATAGATCCTTTTACTAATGTGTATTATACTTGGAAATGTATACCTGGCAACTTAAGAAGGGAGAGGCGGTTGTAACATCAAACAACGTGAGTTTCAGCCAGAGCATACATGTTAAGGCTTTTACACTGCAGAAATAAACATGACAACAGCTACTATAGATTATATAAGATAATAAACACACGATTACGATAGGATATGGTTTGTATGTGATTTTCTTGAGATTTGGATATTGTCATAACAATAATGAATGAATGTGTACATCTGAAATGCTAATTTGTACAGTGATTAAAAAGGCTATAAATAGCATATTTTAACAATAGTAAATGACCAAATTCCACATGTGATCGCAAAAGGAAGTTATTACAAACACTCGATGGTGGTTTAAAGTGAGTTTTGAGTAAAAGTGTACTATTAATCTCATAAATTGTCTAATGTAGCATCATGCTAATGTTAGCTCTAATGCACCTGCAGAACAGGTCCAATTCTTCTTCATAATGCATTTTGTCATAATACTTCATGCAAGGTCGCAAGAAAATGTTTTGTTATATTTATTTAGAAATACTTTTGATAATAGTTGGGTAAATGTATACTGGGATTGAAGCGATGTGGCTTGGTAAATGTTTATAAAGGCTGATAATGGCTGAATAAAAACAAAAGAATAATAAGGATTATGTCTCATACCTGGCGGAGGTGTGAAAGGTTCTATTTCCTTGAACTAGTTTGTCATGCATTTCTTTATTTCAACACATTTACAGGTAAATCCTAGTACTTTAAATTTGCAATTAATTGTAATTAATCACAGTTCATGACTGTGATTAACGCGATTACATTTTTTAATCGGTTGACAGAATTAATAAATACATATACATACATTTAGACCACTTAACTTAATGATTGGGATTTGAAGAGACTTTCAACCAACATAACAAAAAAATGTTTCTGAAGACAATCACCTATTGCACCTTAATTAAATATTTAAAAAAAAACTTATTTCAGCTAGTTGCCGAGGCAACATTTCTAAATACTAAAATAACTAAAACTAAAACTATATGCAAAAAAATTACCAAATCACGAACAATATTACTAAAACTTTAAATGAAATTAAAATAAAAATGGAAATAAAATTCAGAATATTCAAAATATTACCAAAAATATAATCCAATCTCAATCATACCAAAATAACACTAACTTGAATTATCTTCTTTCCATATACTTTTTACTTTCACCTATGATGCATAGCATAGTCAACCTTAATCTCCGACGATTCCCTCCTACAATGCACTGAATACTCCTTTACATAAATGCATCACTTGCAAATGCTTTCTTCAGCCCCAGTCCCTATAAAACCCCTACAATTTGACGCAATTTCACTTTTTAATTAAGCCGTACCGTGTCATAAATCACAAATCAGGATAATTAACAAAATAACAGAGGATGATAATGTACAGGCTCGCCTTAAATCTCTAAAGGTCCCGTCGCTGGGCAGTAATAAAGAGCAAATAATGGTGTGGCTGCTTGATATTTTGGTGCTGGAAGTACTGGGAAAATAACACCTTTAACAGCACTGCAGTCTTAATTTGTAGAGGCCGCCTTGCGCTGCTCTTCTCGGGAGGCAGGTCATTTATCATTTAGGCGGCCGTTATTTTTAATGAGTCTGTTATCATTCATTTTAGGGCATCCCACCTTTCCTTGACATGGATAGTATTTCTTTTTATATAGGACACAGGATTTATGCCTCCCTCTCTCTGCATTTCGCTCGTCAGCCACAGCCGCTCTTCTTTCAGTGTCTTTCTGCCTCTTTCTTTCTTTCTTTCTTTCTTTCTTTCTTTCTCTCATCTCTATTTCTTTCACTAACTCCCTCTCTGAGACCACTTTTTCCTCTCTCTCCGGACAGGAAGCCTTCATGCCGGTCTTCCTGACGGCACTTTTGGGGTTAGAGCTGGAAATCCTAATTTGAGTGAAAAAGTGTGTCATTTTTTTGATGTTAAAACACTTTCTCCTATCTCAGTTTAATATGCTGAATTAGTTATAAGTTAGACATTTGTAGGCTGATTTTCCTGAAAAGTGGCACAATCAAAACATTGATCAGCTGTTTGACACTGACTCAACCAATGGCATGAGTTTGGGGCGTTTAACCAACCAATTACAGATGGGGGAGGGGTGTGTCCAAGAAACCTGTTTGAAAATAGTCATTGTTTTGCTAATTCTTTTAGTGGCGCTAGTGGTGCAGAAATGACACACTTCATCTGTAGAAGACACTGGAACCGAATTATTTTCATCACTTTCAATTGCATTCTCAACACTAGTCTAATTCTTGAATGATTTTGCATCTTGAGTAAATTTATCTTGCTTTTAGGCTGTGTTTAAGGGTATTATTTCATTGGAAAAAAATATTTAAAAATACTGATTGCACTGAATATTATTTTCAGTGTTATTGAACACAGAAAAATAAAATAAATAAAATAAAACAATACAATAAAATAATTTTAAAAATAGTATGGGTTTTCTTTAAAAGCACTACAGGAATCAAATAAGATAACAAAAAAAAAAAATAATTAATTAAAAATAAATTAAAAAATGATTACAAAAGTAAGAATCAAAGAAGATCAAAAATAAAATAAAATATTATTGTTTTTCTTGAAATATACTACAAAAAATAAAATAAAATATTTTTAATAATAAAATAAAAAATATGGATTTTCTTTAAAAGCGCAACAAGTATCAAATAAGATAAAATAAAATACTGTTTTTCTTTAAAAGCACTACAAGAAACAAACAAGGAAAAAATAAATAAAATATCGTTTTTCTTCAAAAGCACTACAAATATATATATATATATATATATATATATACAGTGCCCTCCACTAATATTGGCACCCTTGGTAAATCTGAGCAAAGGTGGCTGTGAAAATAAATCTGCATTGTTTATCCTTTTGATCTTTCATTCAAAAAATTCACAAAATTCTAACTTATCACTGAAGTAAAACAATTGAAACTGGGGAGAAAATCTCATGATAAAATAAATGTTCTCCAATGCATGTTGCCACAATTATTGGCACCCCTGGAAATTCTAATGAGTCAAATATCTCTGAATTATATTCCCATTCATATTTACTTTTTTTTTTAGCATACCAGGGAGTCTAGGAGCATGAAATTGTCCAGCTATGACTTCCTGTTCCAAG
>JAFVLL020012350.1:0-46982 GCA_021397915.2 Tor tambroides | reverse complement strand
ATCAATCAATGAATATTTCATATGCCATGTGAAGTAACACATTAATTATTGACAGGGTCTGTTGCATAATCTCTCACCCAAAACATTTCTCATGCTACACCAATATAAAGTCGGTAATCAACATGAAAGGTGTCACTGATATAATTTACAGCACTATATTTAGTCATCAAACAGATTCCATATCATTGCATATATCAGATTGGCCATATGGCTTGACACTTCCAGATTAGCCTTACTTTTTGATACAGGCAGTGTCCTAATGTGTTTCTTATGGGCTGATATACGATCAGCCAGCAAGACTGATTTTTCATAGAGGTTCATACAATTTCATCCTAGTGAGAGACTAGTCTAAGTCTGTTTACACTGGATTTAATGATAGACTGAGTATGTCCTCGTTATAAATGCGGTTTAGACACAAACTGACACATGCTAATCCTCTGATACCGTCAGACCAGCCCCAGGGCAGTATGATTTTTCGGCTCTAGTGCACTTATGCCCCCAAAGCCTATCTTGCCTCTGGGTATTTTGCTCCTCTATTACTGTAGCCATCAGTCAACCTGTTCTGAACCACCTGAACCCATTTCTTCACCTAGCACCACTGGCACATACGCTCAAAAATATACATCTAAACCTGAAGAAGAAAATATCAGGTTAGTATTATACGTCTCGTTGAAGATGTATCTAACATAACATGTTGTGCGCCACCTGTTTTTCAGAGCAAACCAAATTGTATTCCAATGATCAAATTTTTTAATGTTACAAAAAGCCAAGGATAATTTTCTTATGCTGATAAGAAAACATGCATATAAACTACAATGGAAACACATTTGCTGAATAAGTTCGTCACTGCACAACAACAAAAATGCAACTTTGTCTCAACAGATCATGTGACTGGACTAGAATTGTTCTAACCAGTGCACTAATCTCACTGCATACCAACTCAAACAGTGTTTTAATAATTCTGAAATTCCTGAGGAAAAGTCCATCATAAAAACAAGTTTGTACCTTCCAAAACTGTCTCACAAGATCATGTTACCAAACATCAGGCATCCGCCTCCAAATGCAAGACATGGCAGTGTTTGTTACTGCATGTGTCGCGTGCGCACTCTAAAAAGTGCGAGTCATTTATTATGTAGGAAAAGAGCCACAGGCCTCCCTGTTTGCAGCAACTTTAATTTTTATTATTGATACTTTGCACCAGTTTCCCAGCAAGTGACGGTTTTGTTCATGAGATGGAAATGGTGCTTATTCGTAAATGTTTTATGATATATTCTCATTTCCGACATAAGTTAAATTCACAACTTTGGATGGAGCTACTGTCAGTGCTCTCATGGTACAGTCCATTTCAAACTACTAAGTGATCAGTTGGCATGTACTGTAGGCATTTCAAATCATCATGGGCAACAGAAGTGATGTCTGACTTATGGGGGCAGCTAAGGGAAAAGAAGCATGATAGAGAGAGAGTCCTATCCTGAGGAAAAATCACAAACAAAAAATGTTATTTAGATATCTTCTTTGTCATTTAGAAATTTAATGAATATTACATAACATTTTGGCCATGGACATTTATGGCAAGCGTCTGCCTTGATGCGTCTGAGTCATCTGTTTAAATAAGCCTTAATTTATTTTATGCAAAATGAAGTGTTGTTTGACCCATGAAAACAGACAACGCAATCGAGGTAGTTAAAAGCAATTTAGATTTTCCATGAATCATACTAGACAACCCAATTAATTAGGTACTATAAAAAGATACTTTTTTTTTCATAGGAAACCAGAAGAATACTCTGCAGACAGATACCATTAAATCAGTGGCATGCGGTGGTCTTGTGAAATGAGTTTGCCCCTCTCTACCTTTGGGTGTTGATTTACATGTTTCTTGTGTAGCCTAACTTAACTCCATTTGATGTTTTCACAGTTAATCTGTTAAATGCATTGAATCAGCATTTAGCTTGATACGAAATCAACAAGAAACTAATATTATAATATTTTGTACAGGTATGTTTACATTAACATACTGTCTATTACAATTAATTCAAAATCTTAACATGCTTTTTAAGTATGTTAATGCTTCAAAAGTACTATCGTTTTCTCGAATCAGTTCATTAAAACGAATCACTCGAAAGTACTGGTTCGCGGAAATGAATCGGACTTATCACTCGTTCGCTTCTATTGACTCAGCCTGTCTGTCACTTGAGTCAAAAGTGATGTTATTCTGTATCCAGGGGTTTATGTCTTGATCTGTTGCTTTACCTTAAACCTCCCTTTTCCTGTATCGACGGAAGTGTTTTTGTCCTTCTGTTTTGGACATCTTGTTTGATTCCCACTCCCAACAGTTTCAGGGTTCCTGCTCATTGTATTACAAAGAACTGCACAGCTTTGTATTCAAATAGACAAGGATGAGATTAATGAAAATTGATTGCCTGTTGCTGCTTAAGCTGATTTTGCGGGGGTCTCATCAGGATACTACAGAGAGCAGTCGTTTATCACAGTAGGGTGCACGTGAAGACTCATTGTGCATGAATATGAGGCAGATGTTTATCAGTGGTCTCCAAAACGACAGAGAACATCAGTTAGTTGTTACTGTGCTGTCATAATGCACTCACTCACACACCTCATATAGTATGACAGGGTAATATGTGTATTGAAAATCAATGCTGCTGCAATGTTGAGCTTGCTTAGTTAAGAGACCCTTGGTTTGGAGATGGCTTACATATTGGTCAAAAGTTTAGAATAATTACAATTTTTAATGCTTTTGGGAAAAAAAGTCTTAAGCTCACCAAGGCAAGGCAGAAATAAATAATTTGATTAAAAATACAGTAAAAACAGTAATATTGGGAAATATTAAAATTTCAAATGTTTTCTATTTGAATACAGTCACCCGTGTAACACGATCCTTCATAAATCATTCTTTAATCTGATGATTTGGTTCTCAGGAAATATGACCTACTAAGAGTGTTGAAAACAGGTATTGCTGCTTCATATTTTTGTGGAAACACTGATACATTATTCATTGAAATTTCTATTCAGCAAAGAATCCTGGAAAAAAATGTATCCACAAAAATACTGAGCAGCAAAAACTCTTGTTTTGCTGAAACAATTGCTAATAATAAGAACCATAATTAATAAGTGAGCACCAGTAATAACTGATTATAAGTGAGCACCAATCAGCATATTAGATCATTCGACACTGAAGACTGGAGTAATGATGCTAAAAATTCAGTTTTACCATCACAAGAATAAATTAGATTTTAAATATTACAGTTTTAACTGTATTTTTGATCAAATAAATGCAATTTTGGTGAGCAAAAGTGACTTCTTTCAAAAATATTTAAAAAATCTTCATGATTAATCCAAACTTTTGAGCAGCAGTGTACATAAGTCAAGTGTGAATCAAAGAAAAAGAAATAAAGACAAATACATAGAGAACATTAATCCCAGCATTAAGTATTTTTATGTTACGCAGTTTTTCTTTTGTGAGGAATGTTTAGATATTTTTTACTGGAAAACGACAAAAATACAAAGAAAATACATTTGCAGTGTAAATGACAGGCAAATCTGCAGAACATTTTTGAGAACTAAAGTGTAAAAACCAGCAAGAACATACTTTATAACAAGATCAAAATTTCCATTCGGTCCACTTGGAATTAGATTTTCTATTTTCTATTATTTATTAACGCAGTTTCGCATCTTGTGAAATGAGACACCACTCATCAAAACGTCTACACACACAAACACACACACACACACACACACACACACACACAAGTCTCTGTCTGTCTGTAGTGGGCAGGATCCATCTCACACTCTTGTCATCTGTCCTATCCCATCCTGGCATACTCTTCTCACGCCATCCTCGGAGCCGGAGGGGGGAACAGCGGACGTCTCAGCTCAGGCGTATCATGGTTAATGCCACATGTGGTGCTGCGGCAGCCCTTGCAGATTTTGACTAAGAAGAGTGAGAGAAAGAACGAGACGGAGAGAGGATGAGTGCAGGTTTAGTTGAGTCTGGAGAGCTCTGGCATCCCCAGTATGGGCAAGTCTCCATGTACCTGACAGCTTGCCTGCACCGCTTCAACATAACCTTAGCAGCTTTACTGAGATTTGCTCTCCACAGGGTTCAGTTCATTCATACGCCCAAGAATCCAACACCCCTCTTATGCTGCTGCGATGTCAAGAGGTTGGGACAAAGAATTGGCTTGTGGTGAAAGACTCAGGCTTAGGGTTTTGCCACAAATTCTTAGAGATGTTGTGAGATGAGTGATCCCTCCATCATGCAGACACAAGAGTATTTATTATTGTCCAGTCTACAAGAGCAACTCAGAGTTCCTAGGCTCAATGTGTGGACTTTCTCGATCAGAGATGCCCAAACTAGGGCCTGTGGGCCAAAGTTAGCATGCCATCTCAATTTGTTTAATTTTCACATTGGAATGTAGATAATATTGGTGAATTTTTTTAATAGTGGATTTTAAATATGAAATAGTTGGATGTTATGCCACATTTATTTTCAGCCCAAAGCCACTCAATGTACTTTGATAGTAATAAAGTAATAAAAAATTTGGGCACCTCTGAATCTACATTATCTGGACTCTGGACCCACAAATAGAAATATATCATTACTATTACAAAGCTCTCTAAAATACTCCCTTCTGATTGGTTGTTTTTTTTTATGTAAACATATACTAACTAGACAGTCAACTTTGCCTTTTGCACTTGCATCTCACATCTTTTGCACTGTCTCATGAATGAAACGTTAAAAACAGTTTGACTTTTCAAAAACAAAAAAAATTCTGTTTCACTGCTTGGCGTGGAACACATTTTTGCATTACACTGTGCTGCCTTTCTAGTGTTTTTCTCTGTAAAACATGCATTAGACGATAATATATCTGATCACTGCACTCCTGTCTTGTGCCCTTTGCAGCATCTTATGCATGACAGAGTGCTCTAAAAGCATAAAGAAGTAAAAAAAAAGTTCAACTTTTAACACCACTGTCTTTAGACCGTGCATTTTTAATTCCACTGCCCCAACTACAGGTGCATCTCAATAAATTAGAATGTCATGGAAAAGTTCACTTATTTCAGTAATTCAACTCAAATTGTGAAACTCGTGTATTAAATAAATTCAATGCACACAGACTGAAGTAGTTTAAGTCTTTGGTTCTTTTAATTGTGATGATTTAGGCTCACATTTAACAAAAAACCCACCAATTCACTATCTCAACAAATTAGAATATGGTGACATGCCAATCAGCTAATCAACTCAAAACACCTGCAAAGGTTTCCTGAGCCTTCAAAATGGTCTCTCAGTTTGGTTCACTAGGCTACACAATCATGGGGAAGACTTCTGATCTGACAGTTGTCCAGAAGACAATCACTGACACCCTTCACAAGGAAGTTAAGCCACAAACATTCATTGCCAAAGAAGCTGGCTGTTCACAGAGTGCTGTATCCAAGCATGTTAACAGAAAGTTGAGTGGAAGGAAAACGTGTGGAAGAAAAAGATGCACAACCAACCGAGAGAACCGCAGCCTTATGAGGATTGTCAAGCAAAATCGATTCAAGAATTTGGGTGAACTTCACAAGGAATGGACTGAGGCTGGGGTCAAGGCATCAAGAGCCACCACACACAGACATGTCAAGGAATTTGGCTACAGTTGTCGTATTCCTCTTGTTAAGCCACTCCTGAACCACAGACAACGTCAGAGGCGTCTTACCTGGGCTAAGGAGAAGAACTGGACTGTTGCCCAGTGGTCCAAAGTCCTCTTTTCAGATGAGAGCAAGTTTTGTATTTCATTTGGAAACCAAGGTCCTAAAGGAAGGGTGGAGAAGCTCATAGCCCAAGTTGCATGAAGTCCAGTGTTAAGTTTCCACAGTCAGTGATGATTTGGGGTGCAATGTCATCTGCTGGTGTTGGTCCATTGTGTTTCTTGAAAACCAGCGTCACTGCACCCGTTTACCAAGAAATTTTGGAGCACTTCATGCTTCCTTCTGCTGACCAGCTTTTTAAAGATGCTGATTTCATTTTCCAGCAGGATTTGGCACCTGCCCACACTGCCAAAAGCACCAAAAGTTGGTTAAATGACCATGGTGTTGGTATGCTTGACTGGCCAGCAAACTTACCAGACCTGAACCCCATAGAGAATCTGTGGGGTATTGTCAAGTGGAAAATGAGAAACAAGAGACCAAAAAATGCAGATGAGCTGAAGGCCACTGTCAAAGAAACCTGGGCTTCCATACCCTCTCAGCAGTGCCACAAACTGATCACCTCCATGCCACGCCAAATTGAGGCAGTAATTAAAGCAAAAGCAGCCCTTACCAAGTATTGAGTACATATACAGTAAAAGAACATACTTTCCAGAAGGCCAACAATTCACTAAAAATGTTTTTTATATTGGTCTTATGAAGTATTCTAATTTGTTGAGATAGTGAATTGGTGGGTTTTTGTTAAATGTGAGCCTAAATCATCACAATTAAAAGAACCAAAGACTTAAACTACTTCAGTCTGTGTGCATTGAATTTATTTAATACACGAGTTTCACAATTTGAGTTGAATTACTGAAATAAATGAACTTTTCCACGACATTCTAATTTATTGAGATGCACCTGCATATCATTTCATGGCCAATGCTGAAAATAAGTCAGGAAACTGTGTGATCACAGTTTTGTAGGAAGTTAAGTGAGACAGATTTCCTTTCTCTAAACCCGTGCAATTAATCTAAATCCTCTGTAAAAAGAAAGCAAACAAATGGCACAAGCTGAATAAACAATGCGTTGCCATAAGTGATGAAATCTGTTGTTTATCACCTCTAAGGAAGAGTTAGCATGAACAAATTTCTCATCACTTACGAGGTGATCTTGCCCTCTCAGGCAGTTCACCTTTCCTGCAGGCTGTGCACAAGGAGGCTGTGTGAGCAGGAGGCACTGGAGGGCACTGCTGGCATAAGAGAGCCAGGCGGATTCAAGTCTTCAGGGCTCAGTGCCCAAATTCTGCCCCATATTGCTGTCTGGCAGTAGAGCGGCGGCAGAAGGCGGCATGTGAAACGCGAGCATGTTTGTCGCCACTCTGCTCCACACAAAGCAGACAGATGTCTTCATTATCGTAAGGAATAATGATGAAGGATCTGGATTATGATCTGGCAAATAAATGAGAAAATACAGATG
This sequence comes from Tor tambroides, assembly GCA_021397915.2. Taxonomy (NCBI): domain Eukaryota; kingdom Metazoa; phylum Chordata; class Actinopteri; order Cypriniformes; family Cyprinidae; genus Tor; species Tor tambroides. The sequence continues at coordinate 39,824 of JAFVLL020012350.1, read as the reverse complement.
GATACGAGCAGGAAACTGAAACACACATGCTCTCACACACTTATATTCAATAATGCCATGCTGTTATACCATTGTCCATCTGAAAGGATCTTCACAGTTTCATACGTTCATGCCTCGCTGGCTGCAACGGTAATCAAACTAAAAAAAATAAATAAATGAAGCTACTGCTGTTTATTTACCTGCAGCACTGAGGCAGTAAAACGGGAACGCAGAGAACATTTGATATTAAACAGATTCTCAACTTTGTTTACATGCCCATGTAACCCAGCCTTGGAAAAAAGCAAGACAGAATACAAATCAGAAAGAGAAAGTCCTCAAGTACAGACTACACTTATGATTCATCAAAACATTCAAAATCATTTCTTGTTTACTTCAGCCATGATGCAGAAAAAAAATCATCTGGAGGACTTGGATGGAATTCTTTCAATGGAAATAAAAGACTGTGCAGACTTTCTCACTAAACTGAAATGAAATGTGTGGCCTGTGAAGTGTACTGTAAAAGCATCAAACAGCAGAGTGAGCACCACTTCCTGTGCCAGTACACTAATGGTCTCCCTCTTTCTCTTGTGCTTCAGTGTTTTGTGACACTTGTATCTGGGTGTCTGACAACCTTACCAAACTGATGTCCCTTTTCTGAAACTATGCCATTTTTTAGCATACATAGTGTGATTAGTGTGTTCACACTAAAAAAATACCAAAAAGAAAAAGCACACTTCAAATACCCAGATAACGTATTTAGACGAATATGGAGCCACTGTCACGCCTTAGGACTGTCTGTGTGTTTTCTATCTTTGTGCTCCCGTGACTTAGTTCTCCCTCATGTTCCCTTATGTCCATATTTGTTTTTCCTGTTCCTGTTAAGTCCCCATTTAGTTAATTCAGTTCCACCTGTGTTTGATTAATTACCTTGTTTAGTTTCTGTTACCTAAACCCTGTGTTTTCCACTGGCTAGTGTCTGGTATTAATGTTGATATTGTGTTCCTGTGAGTCTCTCTCTGCCTTGTGTTACCCCTGTTGGATTGTGTATTAAAGACTGTTTATTTTGAGTTTATCCTCGTCTCAGTATTCTTCGTTTTGCCACAGAAGGCAACTGTGACGACCACGTCTCAGACAGCGTGCTTACACTGAATTGAGTTCTTTCGTGTCTTCTTGCGCATGAACAAATGAATACACCTCACCAATTTAAACATTCAAGCACAAAAAAGCTGTGCAAGAACTTAAGGGGCCATTGTGTCTTTTGCACTCTCAAGTTCGTTATTTCAAATGTAGACGAGCGCACTCAAAATAGTAGCGATCCAAAAAAAAAAGAGAGAAAATCACTTACTGCTCTTGACTGAATTACTTTTGTAATTTTAACAAGAATTAATCTATATTTAATTTATACAGTGAAGGCAATGTTATTTTACACATGATCATTCAGTGTCTGTAACTGAACACCTACAAACTTGAAAAAAACTTAAATTATTGTTTAATTTGTACCTGCGTTCCATTTACTTATTTGTGCTATTTACGCGATTCAAACAGCAAATGATTGCAAACCACAGCTACGGCCCTGCTAATTTCCATTATCAAAAACTGTTCCTATATACGTTAAGTCAGTTTACTTGGCAGCCATCTTTTCTCTCCCCATTCAAGTAGCGATTACCAATAGAAAACAGTTAAGCATTTTCAATATGGCTGCTGAATGAACTAACTTGGCAAGAGTGAAATGCTAAACAATTTTGTTTGGATAATTGCTACTTTAATGGGGGGAATCTCCAAAACTGTTTGTCAGAATTGTTTCAACAACAAATCAATAATAAAATCTCAAATGTTGCTTTTTTAGCTCAAAACAGGCTAATCTAGCACATTCTGGAGGATAAAAGGCAGGACTTCCATTTCTATTGTCGCCATATTGAGTGATACAATTTCTCCTCTTTGTTTTTCTACGAGTGGTCTGTCTTCTCCCTCTCACAGACTCTATGATCTATATATAGCCATTATTCTAATTGTAGAGAGCATCGGTTTCCAGTCTAATGTGGAAGTGTGTTAGGAGACCCACAGACTGCAGTGTGGGGAGAGGCCATCTGCCGCTCTGCACCCTGTCTCCATCCTCAATTAAACACTCACCAATACAGGCACATTTACAGATACCCAGTGAAATCTGAAACAACCCTGACCTTAGTCGGGATGCCATTCAGTGCAATTAGCAATGTCAATTAGTCCGATTCCATGTGTTCCCCGTGAGTCGACTCAGCTAATAATGAGCCGTATCATTTGGCAGGAAAGTGACTTATGCTGAATACCAAAAAGACCTCTGTGACCCCGGATATTCATATTCGACACCAATTATGCCACGAGCCAAAGTGTATTGGAGCACCGTGCCTCTCACACCCAAAAATATAGTTTCGTTAACATCATTTATTCACTATCATGCTGTTCCAAATCTGAATGGCTTTCTTTTTCTGTGGAACACAAAAAAATAATATTTGGAAAAATGTCTTCGGGTTTTATTTATTTCGTCCATACAATGAAAGTCAGTGGAGTTTGGAGTGATTTTCATTGTGTGAACAAAAAATTTTTTTTTTTTGTGAACTACAGCAGTTTGGAATGACATGAGAGTAAGTCATTTTCATTTTTGGTGAGCTATCCCTTTAAGGGACGTATACACATAACACCATATGCAATGTCTATAAGTCATTAACTTTCAATGTGAATTGGTGACTGGTGAGTAGAAATGACCCTTGTTTGTTTTCAGTCAGCACTTTTAGCCATCAGCAGCTTAGCCTGTTAGCATAGAATAAAATAAAGTATTAAGAAAAGCTCTTTTGATTAGCTAGAACAAGACAACATAACAGTGATTTTGATCAGGTAATGAGTTAGGAGGGATGTGATTTGTCAACTCGCGATCAACAGCGATCTGACCGTCTCCAGCAATAAAACCGCTGTCAGTGTAAACAGGGCGATATGTGAGCGAGCGCTTCGCTCTCGAACTTTCATTCCTTCTTTCTCTACATATGCTGTAAACTAAGATCACAGCAGATGGTGGCAAAGAACTAGGCTGACAGCTGGTACATCTCATCATACTCTTAAATAACAAATAAAATCGTGTCTGTACTGAGGAAAATGGAAACCGTAAATACAAAGAACAGAAAGTAGAAAGAATTAAAAAAAATGCTTAATCTTGACTCTAATGCAAATCATTTTTTTTCATCCTGGGAAACAACATGACATGTAATTTATGTCAGTGCCATGCTTGAAATTGTCATTAAACCTGTAAGTCTTAATTTCTTAAAGAACAGGTCTTACGGTTCTTAATTATCTTGAGGCAGGGGGAACTGCCTGGGGATCAAAATCCAGGTGGAAAACACAAAAGAACCCTTCACATAATGAGCTGCCATATATAAGGGACATAATCAGGAGTTAATTTAAGATTTGGGATGTGAGAAAACCCTAAAATTTGAAGGATATCACATTAACTGGCAAGATATGATATGACCCCTCCCCCACCAACAAAAAACATGGGTTGACATTGTTTTATTACAATGGGATAAAAAAAATGATTAAATAATCAAATAAAAAAGGAATTTGCAACTTTTTATCTCACAATTCAGACTTTTTTTATAAACTCAGAATTGCGAGTATAAACTCAGATTTCAGAATTCTTTTTTTCTGCCTTAATAAAAAAAGGTTATTGCGAGTTTTTATTTTACTGTTTTGACCTTTTCTCGCAATTGCAACTTTTCTTCTAAGAATATCTTGCAGTTCCAGCTGTATATCTCGCAATTCAGTTTACACAGAATTGTTTGAATTGTGAGAATAAAAAATTTATACTACTGCAGAAACAAGCTTACGTAATATACAATACATATATTTAAAGAAAGAAAAATGAAATAAAATGAAAGATCAGTCAAAATTGAAGCAAATGGTTCTTTCTTTAGACATGCAATCCTGGGAGACCCTTTTACTACTGTAAACCAAGCAAAATTTCTACTACATATAAATAGATATAGGAACAGATTGCATTTGAACTTTAAAGGTTGTTTTGAGGGAGCAAACTCACTAAATCAAGACAAATTGTGTTTACTGGATCAAACAACCTCTAGACTGGAACATACAGGAAATTTAATGGAATGACAAACATGCTATAATATGTGACCCTGGACCACAAAACCAGTCTTAAGTCGCTGGGGTATATTTGTAGTAATAGCCAAAAATACATTGTATTGGTCAAAATTATCCATTTTTCTTTTATGCCAAAAATCATTAGGATTCCATGAAGATATTTTATAAATTTCTTACTGTAAATATATAAAAACTTAATTTCTGATTAGTAATATGCATTGCTAAGAACTTAACTGGACAACTTTAAAGGCGATTTTCTCAATATTTAGATTTTTTTGCACCCTCAGATTCCAGATTTTCAAATAATTGTATCTCAGCCAAATATTGTCCAATCATAACAAACCATATATCAATGGAAAACCTATTTATTCAGCTTTCAGATGATGTATGAATCTCAATTTTGAAAAATTTACCCTTATGACTGGTTTTGTGGTCCAGGGTCACATATTTATGACAATATTTCTTATATATTATGAATATTATTACATATTAGAATATTTAATATTTGTTATACATATACATAAATACGTTATGCATATATTTGTTTTACATTTCATGAATTACACACACACACACACACACACACACATATATATATGCACAAAGCTGCGTACAAACACTTTGTGCAGACTTTCTCTAAAAACAACATCTGGCATTTGTGCCACACTATCTGTTCGCTCATTGTAAATGAAAGTACGCGAAGGTGATCTATGCATTTTCATGCAAAGATAATCGGTTAGTGTCTCAATAATTAAAGAGCCATTAAAGGTGCAACAGTCCTTGGTCTCCTCACAAAATGACAAAGTGAAGTAATGATGTAGGTTTTGAAAACAAATCTGTAATATGGTACCTGGTGCGTAATGCTACCCGTAATATGGCACCACTGAAACATCACCTCTCATTTCTGAAGCAGTATGTCAAACACGGAGGCACTTTTTCTGCTCCACTGCATGTACATTCATATTATGTGATACATGCTATTATTTATAAAAGGGAATTGCTGTGTTCTGACTGATATGGCTAACAATAGCCCATATGCATGAGTCAGACGGTTGTGAAAAAAAATATGAATGGTTATGGAGGGTGCAAATTGTGGTTAGGATTGCATATTAACAGCCTGTCAACTAACATACAAAATGAGCACCAGATTATATGGCCTAGTTATGATTATCATAAACTGTCACTGTAATTATGTGTGATGTGGTTGAATAAGTAGGCCTGCCGCCAGCAACAGTCAGATGCGCCTGTTCGAACTTCGTTTTTTCTTGTACATGAAATTAAAAAAAAAAAAAAAAGGATATTTTTTGGATATTTTGCCAATCTAAGGCAACCTAATGCATATAGTTTTTTTTTCCCATAACCCTAATATCTGCATATATAAAAATATAACACACAATAAAAGTTTTAATATACAAAACACACTACAAAAAAGATATTTTGTAGATTTTGTAAATTATTTCAGACTAAATCCAACACTTTTTTGTTGTTGTTGTGAACTGTTCACACTGCATTTAGCTCAGCATAGCCACAATAGCCTCTGCTGGTACTATAAATGTTGTAACTACACCATTATGGGGAAAAAGCATCTTTCCCCATCTCGACTGAAGGTCATTCATAAGTAACCATCTATTCTGACTACACTCATTTTTGAAGGCAATATATCATTCATGTGTATTTCATTATATTACAGGGGATGTTTTGGAGGGCAGCTGAGCTACTGCCATCGAGATTAATGAAATGCTAGGATAGCTTTCTCCATGTATTTACGCACCCGGTGCCGCTCAAGCGTTGTAACGCGACACTCAAAGTTCAAACAATTTCAACTTTGACCCCATTTGCTGCTGACCTTTCAAAGCATGGCCAATGATTACCAGACAATACACAAGGCATATGAAACGTCCTTGCAGTGTCTGCTCCCATCTTGACTTTCAGAGCAAAAACAACAGAAAATATTTTAAAACAGTCAAAATTCATACAGAGATTTTGAATTGTTCATAATTTCATCTTTTTTCTTTGTACACATAGTTGTTTCTCAGTTCATGAACTAATTTAAATTCAAGAGAATCCTGCAATAGTTTTGGCTTTTGATACAATGTATCAAAAGCCATCACCAGGAGGTTATTTCTGTTTTAAGCTCAAATTCAAATTCAAATTTTTTTCTGCTTACTGTGTAGCAACACTTCCTGCTTTCTTGCTATCTAAAAAATAGTAAGCTGTCTGCTATGCTTTTCATGTGGAAGTCAAAGCAACGCAAGGTAACTCTCATGCCCTGATGCAAGTCATTTGAAAGGGCCTTAAAAGTACACAGAGGTAGTAGTGTATGCTAAAAATAAACTGCAAAATGTACACATTGACACTTTGAGAAACCTCAGCATGTTTAGGGCATTTTAATTTTCTCTCACTTCTCTGTAATTCACACCAGTGTGATTGGTTATGTAGTGCCCTCTGTGATTCTGATTCAAAATGGATTTTAAAAAATAATTTCAGTTCTTCTTCTTTTTTTTAAATATTAGATATGTACAGTAACCTGTGTTCCGAGCATTTACATCAGATAGCATTTACAGTATGTAGACAGTTCACAGAATTTTTTTAAAAATTTTATTTTTATTTTACAGAAGTCTCTTATGCTCATCAAGGCTGCATTTATTTGATCAAAAATACAGTAAAACTGTAATATTGTAACATATTATTAGAATCTAAAAAAATATGACTTTTTTAGTGATATGAAGTTCAGTATTGATTTGAAACAGAAATCTTTTGTAACAATGACTTACTGTCACTTTTGATCAATGCAATGCTTCCTTGCTGAATAACAGTATGAATCTCTTTAAAAAAAAATTTAAAAAAATTAACTGTAGTGTATAGTTCCTGTATATAGTATATGTATATGGGCTGTACTATAATGACTGTAGGTTGCATGAATCTGCTCATTTTTAAAATATGTTTTATTTCATATTTTAATATTTTTAAATAGTAAAAAAATAGTAAAATTATGTATTTAAATACATATTTAAAAATTTAGAAAATTCTAAGCACAACAAAATTAACACAAAATTAAAACCTGTTTCTTTGAGGATTATTGCTACCGCAGAGTGGAAGTCATTATGCTGCTCAGTCTCATATATGGTGTCCAGCAGAACCCCTGTGGAGTGTGTCCATCTGTTGCATCTCACCCTCTGCGGACTCTCTGGTCCGTGCAGTGCTCGCCTTTCCACCTGCACTTCATAAAAACACTCAATCTGACCTCTATTGTTCCATTCATGTCAACACAGGGCTGAAGGTCAAAGTTCACACCAGGTCACTAACCCTGCTCTCAGGAGACATCTGAGAGGCCCCACATAGAGTTGCCATGGAGCTAGACTGATCAGAAGTGATCAAAACAGACACCGCGTGTTTATGAGGGTGTATGATTAGAGTTTTGGGTCTGGATCTGAGGATTTACCCCATCCAGGATCTGGTGACCAAAGCGGGCACAGTGAAGTCAGTCGCCTCAGGGGGCGTTTCTGCTCCGGTCCTCTTAATCTATTAATGAATTCAATTACAACAGCCGCAGCATGAGGCACAAAGGGCTGGGGGATGTCTAACCGGCCCAGAACTTTACCACAGAGACTGACGCATAATCAGAATTCTCTTTCCCTAACAACCAACAGGAAGTACAATGTCCAAGACTCATCAAAGACTGGACAGGTATCATTATGAGGATTAATAAAGAATACGTCAGTGACAGTGTTAAAATTAAAATGGTTACTGTTTTTGATCATTAAAAATAAAGCTGAAATAAAACACAATATAAATATTACATGAAAAACTTCAAAGAAAATTAGAAATGTATTGGCAAATAAATTAAATAAAGTTGAAGTTACTGAAACTAAAACTGAAATACTGATGAATTAAAGCTATATAGAAATAAAACAACTACTAAAAAATCCAACTAATAAAAATTACGCAAAGCACATCAAATTAAAAACTAAAAATAAAAGCTAATCCAGAATATTAATAAATACTATAAATAATATTCAAATGGTGAAATAAACTAAACTAAAAATAAAACACTGGTGAGTTATAATGCTCTTGCTCATAAAACAAAAGCAAAAAAAAATAGTGCTTTGTGTGGTAACATCTAATTTTTTGATTTTATTCAAGTAAAATCTTGTTTAACCTGACTAAATCAGCCTGTCAAAAGAAAACCCACAAAAACACATTTTCATAAGTTAGATCAAGTAAAATTCTGCAGGTTACCACTTTTTTTTGATCATTTGATCTTTATTTGATGAATAGATGCCACCATTATCAATAGAAAGTGTACAAGGATCTACACTATAGAATGACTATGGTTAAGGCTGCAGTCCGTAACTTTTATTTTGGTTAAAAATGATCCAAAATCAACTTTTGGGCATGTACATAACAGCCAGTGTTCAAAACTATCTCCTTACCTTAGCACGATTCACAATGGTAAGCTTGTAATAATGTTCTCTAATTTGGGTGGTACTTGTAGGTTTTCGTGGGAAATACAAGCATGCCGCTGTTCTTTGCGTCATTACGTCATGTCTGTAAACATAAAGAAGTAGTCCCAGCTAATAGGCTATATCACACGTGAGGATGCCACAGGTGGCAGATCGTTCATAGCCTTTTCTCACAGCAGCTGGAATAATTGCATTTATCATTTTGATGGTGGATCATCAGTGACAACTGGAGATTCACCCGTAGTCACCAGTATTCAACTTGTATTGCTAATGCACACTAAATACATGTAGTCACAAAATGTAATTGCAAAGTATAACAACAGTAATAATTTGCATGGTTTTATGTGATATGAGCTAAGCGTTCATTAGATTTAATCACACAAAGTACTGTAATGCCTTTTTTCTCACTTGGTCAGAACAAAACTGGCAGACATGTTACTTGTTCAGATGGCATTTTCCAGTGAAAAGTCTTATTTGGGTCATACTTCCAGACGTAGAATCTGTGTTTCTGAAGTAAAGTGAATATCCACACCGGTGCGGTGACTAACTGTCACACATACACCTCAAAGCATTATTATCAAAGATGATAATTCCACAAATAACTGCAATTCCAGGTTTAAAACAGAGATGGCGACAAAGAGGCAAAACTTACGGACTGCAGCTTTACCTAAAACAAAAAAAATTATATTAAAATGAAAAATATTTTTGTTACTTTAAACAAAATAAACATTAAGTGAATAGTGTATATATATATATATATATATACATATATATATATTAGTATATATAATATAATAAGTATTTTATTTCAGCTACTTGCCAAGGAAAAACATCTCATTAAGTTCAACTTAAAGAGAAAAAAAAAAAACCTTAACTAAAATTTAAATGAAAACATAAAAAATAAAAAATATAATATCTCAATGATACTGGAATAATTCTGCTACCCAGGGTGTAGCACTATAAAATACTGTTCAGTGTTTTTAGAACCTGGAGAAACTAGATTGCATAAAAGATTCAGGTTTTTGCAATGAAGTACTGCACAAAAAGAAGCGTAACTGTTATTGAATTTGCACCTGAATAGTAACAAACAAACATCGCTCAGCTCAGCTTTTTTCAGATTTAGAGAACATCTTGTTATCTTAAAAAACAGCTGACAGAAAACACATAAACCCCACAGGAAGGGCAATTTTTGCACGAAATCTGCCAACACAGATTTCATTCTCTTGGAAATTATTCTCAGACCTTACGGTGGCGTTGAGAGAAAGGGTAATTTAAAGAGTGACAGTGCAAATGGATGAGAGCTGATCCAGGGAAAGATGGAGGCGCCCTCGCGGCCCAGGAGAGGCGCTGATTTATGAGACCTGAGGGGGAGGGATCAATGCTAACCTCAACCAAAACTCCCAACTGACACCACAACCACCCCGAGCCTTCATGAGCCCTTACCCTATGGCCCAGAAAGGGATGAGGGAAAGTCAAAGTCAACCCTAAGGGAAAGAGATGGAGGAGCCAGTGCTGATCTGGGAGAAATGTCTCTTTCACCTGTTTCTCCTCCCACATTATTCCATCTCTGTTTCCAAACACCCACACACACAGGCTGGATTGCATTTCCAACATGCACATAAGCTATTACAAACATGCTTAATATGCAGTGAATGAAACACTGTCTGATTAGTGTCACCTTTGCCCTCTAGCATAAGTAATATAAAGAAAGTATTTTGAATCCTGGCTGTTGTTTTATTGGCCCTGCGTAGGATGCAAAACAGCAAGTTCATTTTTAAATGGACAACAACAACAACACTGAAGCTATTTTTTCCCTGTTTATTGAGAAGTGGTGAAAAAATGCATATTTATGAGTATATTAGTGGGTTATGTAATGTTAAGTGCATCAATACATGACTAAAATCTAACATTTTGAAAGTTTACAGCATTTTACACATCGATTCTTCACAGCTGTTTTACCCATCTTATAAATAATACATTGCATTGTGTTTTAGGGTTAAAGGAATTATCTGTAAAATTAATAAATAATTTTGTTTTTCTACAGATTTTTTTCTTAGAGTGCTTTTAGAAAAGAGCAACGTGAACTTTCATCAAAATATCTCCTTTCGTGTTTCACAGAAGAAAATAAAACAGGTTCGAAACAAGTAAAAATGACAAAATGGTCATTTTTAGGGGGTGAATTGTGCTTTAACTGTCCTTCTGTTGCCATTCATTCATTTAATTAACACAAGCCGTGCAAGAGCACTAACTGCTTTGATATAAAACTAATTTCTGAGGAAAAACGCATAGGTTTTTATTCACACTTAATGATGCAGATAAATTTGGACAAGAAGAGGATGATAATTACGCTTCTTTTTGCTCCTTATGAGTATCTGAGTAGCCCTGCAGGTCAAACAAGACAAGAAGAACCCAAATCAAAAACAGCTATTTCATACCTCCGGCGCACATGTCCATTATTTGCACACATCTTCAACAAACCGTGAAAACGGCCCCGGCAATTTCCTGGGATGGAATGAAGCATAACAAGCAGGGTTATTTGTGATCATCACAACATTTTGGGTACAACAGACAGACGACACGGTAAAAATGTAGCACTTTTACTGCATGTTAGTGATGTTGCTTTCCACACGCAAGATGAAAAAGCCATAGGTGATTTGTTTCTATCTGATTAGACTCTTTAGGGACAGAGGAGACGGTAATAAATAACTATGATGAAAAACAGCATCACTCATGTTTAACCACATGCACAGATAAAAGCTGCACACTTATGGCTATCATTTACATCCATTTATCAGCACTTGGGACTTTTTTGCTAGTGTGTGTCAGTGTGGGAGTGTTTCATTGAAAATACTACTAGTTTGACTGCGTTTGTGTGTACATGGACACACCAAGTCTATAATTTGTGTTGTGTAACATTAAAATTGGCCTGGGTATAATGATAGTGTGTATTCAAATATATAGCCTACTCTTTCTGTACACAAAGATTTGGTTTTTAAATCTGCTGTTTAAAACTGTCTGCACTGTCATTTTTTAAGTAATATAATCTGATCAGTTTGATCAGACAGTGTAGTCAATATCCAGTGTACAACATTGGTTGCTATAGTAATGATGTAAACGTCAACACAATGTCAGCAGACTTTCTCACATAACAACTGTGAGCTGTCAGCGTGTGGAACAAGAGGACGGAAAACTGGAAATTTTGCCTCTGCTCATGTTCGTAATGACATCTGAACTTGCTGAACTTATGAGGTGTGTGACGTCTTCTGTGGCGTCACTGTGAAAAGCCTCTTTTGGAACCTTCATTTCTAAGAGTGTATGAGGAAAAAGTTGAGATGGCAGCATCAGATGCCTGACTGAAGCCAGTAGGTGTGTGTATGTGTGTGTGTGTGTGTGTTTGCACCTCTGTGACCAAAGGGTGATGATGTGTTATGACTGAAGTGACGAATCGCCCTAAAATTGACCCTGATTCTGATTATCACATGGAGCCACGTGCAGCTGAGCTCCTATTAACTGAATCAAGGATGTTCTGGGTGGGATGCGTCTCTAACAGTGCTGCTGAGGTATCTAAGGGCCTGTTTATACCTGGTCACTTCATACCTTTTCTCTGATCAGATAGCTGATTTGATCTGATTTGTTAATGGTTCCATTTACTCTAAAAATGTGTCTCCACATTAATTCCGATCTTCAATTCGTGCACTATATGTAGCCTAAATTTGGCGAGTTCATGTCAACGAAAGCAATAGATATGCACTGCATTTTATTCATCATCAGGTAATTTCAAAATAAAAGACCGCAACAAGAGAGAGTGTGGCATCAGCAAGATAAGTTAGTCTCACTACTCTTAATGAATGATTGTGTTTTGAGCGTCTGTGACTTACTTTCAGTTTCATTCGAAAAGGTTTGCACATCGGTTTGGTGAAGAGAGACTCATCCGCGGCGATGAGTGTTACATTAGCACTGTCATATCTGATTATAATGTCATATAGCCAATAACACGCTCTCAGACGTTTATTATTTTAACGTTTTGGGAGGAGTAAAAGTTACATATGTGGTTTCAATAATCAGATGCATTTACACTTGTCCAGTTTCATCAGGAATGCATCCCAGACCACCTCCTGAAGTGGTTCGAGCGATCGGATTCAAATCCGTCTCGAAAGCATTTCAGAGAGCATTTACACTTGGGTCTTTTAATGATCGGATAGCTACCCGATCAGAAACGCATGAAGTGACCAGTGTAAACAGGCCCTAAAAGGAAAGTAAGAAATATTGGTAGGGATCAGCATACAGACAGTCCAAACACAATGAATATAAGTGGAAAAATGACGCAATCCACAATTAACTCTGTAACAAAGACTGATAAATGGGGAGACATGAAGTGGTAAGTATAACACACAAATGAATATCTTGCGAAGAAAAACATACAAAAGAGAACAAAGCAAAAGATAAACAAACAGGTCCAGTATGAAATAGGCCTACTGCAGTTAGTAAACAACCCCTTTACGAACTTAACCATGGTTAATTTTCATATGGGATTTCATGCATCCGGGCCAATAGATGTCATTACTGAGACCAAAACCATAGAAACATTCTGAGTTGCTAAATTCTACCACACTACGCTTACCATTTATGCTGTTTCTTTATATATTTATATGGGAAACATAGTACTAGTACAATACAGTCCATCTTATTTTTAACATAACAGTGGAAACAGACATTTTTAACGTCAATTTGCGAGGCTTCTAGTGTCGGCAGCTTCCAGTTATTTTAGCTGTAAAAAAAAAAAGACAGTTCATTATGCTGCTTGATATTGCAAACTGGTATTTCTTATATTATTTTAATTTATCATTGTAATCATAAACACACTGGTTTGTAGAGTAAATACTGCACTTGTCATTATAGTTATTTACCTATAGCGACTAATGAATAGGAAATCTTGTGTATTTACAGCTTATATCCACATTAAAAATAAGGTGGATTATGAATCAGTCTGTGTTTTAACAGAGAAATACATTTCACTGCTGTTCGTCTTGCAGAGGCTAAGGACCAGCCTGTTTATAATGCATGTCTGTTGTCAAATATATTTACATTCATGTTCTATTATTTGATTGTAATGTTATGAGTCAATAATACACTTGAGTATCCAACCGAGCACCAAGCATGACTGTATATATGAGTGGGTGAGACAATTAAGTCTGATTGGAAGTGCGCTGAACATTTCAAAGTCAGGTTAAATGAAGTGTGCTACACTCTATATTGAATAGCCAGACTAAAACGCATGACTTCCTAAGCACTCTCGGTACATTTACAACGGTATCAGCCAAACATTTGATCATTTTGTCAGCTTCCTCTGTGGTCCTACTTTAGTGAGGACACTCAAGCATCTCTGGTCAGCTCTGAAATGAAGCGTACCTTTAGGCTTTCTTTAATAAAAACAAATACCTTCATGCAAGTAAAATGTGTTCTCAGTTTAGCGTGTCAGGCATGTATTGCCTTGTCTTGTCACGGTTACCTTGTCTTGTTTATTACGTTTGAGGTTGTGATGAACATACCACTGTATCATTTACAGGCTACAAGTGAAGTGTCTGATGTTGAAGAGATTGCTGGAGGCTTTGATGATCAAAAGCAACATTATGTCATGATATTATAACAGATGAATGGGACTTTCCCAAAATGTTTCCCACACAGATGGTGCTGCTAGACAGATGACAAGGAAGAACACAAAGACCAAGCCAAGGTAGCCAAATTGCATTGTTTTTATACTATAATGAAAAGGTTAACCATCATGTTCTGTTTGGGTCTCAGAAACCAAGCTCATTCTGCTAGATCTAAAAATATACTTAGAAAAGGATAGTCTACACAAAAATGTACATTTTGTCATTATTAACTCAGTTTTACTTTGAATTCAGACAAAAAACAATAGAAGTCAATGGGAACCGAGAATGTTTGGTTACCAACATTCTTCAAAATATCTTCTTTTGAGTTCAACGGAAGAAAGAATATCATACAGGTTTGGAACAACACAAGGTTGAGTAAATGACAGAATTTTAAATTTTTGGGTGAACTATACCTTTAAGTGTTACTACATGGCTATTCATAATCTTATGAAAACCGATTATACACATAATTTCAATGAGATAACAAGCTATAAACAAACTCAGTTTGGGGTCTCAGATATTCCAGTTATAAAACTTAATATGAAAGATAGTCTGATTTTTTGTATTGTATTTTCATACAAACAATTTTTTGCAGGCTCAAAATCACATAAACAGAAATAATGTTGCTAAAATGTATACCAACTGCAATTTAGAAAAATGTACAGTATGCATACATTGTGGTGAAACTAAACATAAAAAGTAAAATATTAATATACTCATAAAATATTTAACATATAATTAATAAAAATAAATAATATATTAAATACAAATATTAAAAGCAGTTGAAGATTAAATTCCAAAATTACTATTATTATTTAATATGTAATTGTGGGACCCAAAACGTAAAAAGAGTCAATTTGGTCTCAACAGAACATGAAGCTTAACCATCGTTCAACAGACTGAAGACTAAAAACGAGTTTAGCAGAAAACAAGTCAATCCTTAATAAGCATGAAATGCACATTATGAGAGAAACCAACCAAGACATAATTTGATGCAATAGGTGTAAAAATAGATATGGAAACATCGCTGATTTAATTTACAGTCTTTAATTTACAGACAGCTCTAGCAAATTATTTGCCGATTATTTTGACATTTACATATTTTTGCAGAAGTTTTTCTATTTAATAATGTTAAAATGATGCAACCGTGTATGTGCAATGGCATTGCAGCTAATGTCACACGTTGTCCTGTGTTATTGAACTGCCCCTCACCTTTTGCATCGTAAATGAGAAAGTAATTAGGCACTCTGGTTAAATAAAGGTTATTTAAAAAAACTGGAAGAAAATAAATGTCTAGGCTTAAGAAGTGAGGCAGGAGAATGCACAAGTGGCGGAGCAGCAGATGGCTTGGAGGGGGCTGGGATGGGGCTCGTTGTGTTTAAATAGATCACTTGAATGGGGCCCTGGCGAGTTTGTGTCTTCATGGCTACGGTGTGTTATACCTCTTAATGTGCATGTTACATTCTATTGTCCGCACCGTTGGGCTTTTGTGCGTAATTAAGAGGCATGTGGGATATGGGTTTGGGTTCGAAGGTACAGAGGATGGGGGTCTTCCTCAGCTAAACTGTTTCCCAGAACAGCTGAGCAGTGAGGGGATGCATGGCACGCTGCCCCATCACGGCAAGCGCGGTAAATTTAGCAGACAACAGCACAAGACAACTCTGCAGGGAATGAAAGTGCAGAGGATGTTTTCTACATAGTGTACCGTTACAAGACGGTGATCATTTGGAGACGTGACAGCATCTCTGTGTGCCTGCGTGGGACAACCTCTGAACGTTACATAATTGGTGCACTGCAGGAAAAGGGAGATAGGTTGCGTATATCTCTAGCTCAGTTTGCAATAACTCAAAAAGATGCAGAGAGACATGAAGAGTACGGCAGAGCAAGGGGAGACGAGCGGAGGAAAGGACAACTTTCAGTGGAGAAATTCAGATATTATGTTACACAGTTTTGCTGTTAGAAATAGATTAATTAGGGGCTGTTCATGCAGAAAACATGAGATGCAGTGAAGAACAGTAAAAAATGTGTAGTATGAGATATGCTACAGCAAAAAAAAAAAAGAGTAATATTATGGAAAGACAAGAACAGCAGCTATTTTCACACTTGCTTGCGACGGTTGCCCCACCCACGACGACTTCTGATTGGTCCACTGTTTTTAAACTGACATTGATTAGCACACAATTGAACTTGAAGTTTTTAAATTGATGATAATAACACAATACCACAAGAAAACTTCTATTTTTTTTTTTTTTTTACAATATAACATACTCAAGTTAAGAAAAAGGTGCCAGTATTTTTTTTTTTAAATGCCACACTCCATTGATAATGTATTTTTGTAGACCAAACCCTGAAGTTAGCATTAACCTGTTTCCTTTGACAAAAACCTAATAGGATTTTCCATTGGCTTTTGGATTATAACAGAAAATCAGCTCTGTTACCAACGAAAGTTTAGGATTCTTACACGTTTTATTCATCATGAAGTTTCTAGATTTAATTTAGTTTATGTGGAATTTAGTATCAATAATTGTGTCAGATCTCTGTGTGTGAGAGAGACAGTTTTCCTATCCCATACTCACAAAATTATTTCACTATATCAATTCCTTACATATGTAAACTAAATTCATCTTCCTCTTAAAATAAAACAACACAAAAGTAAAATAAAAACAAGCAACACACACACACACACACACACACACAAAAACTCTAGGCATAAATAGCATTTTAAAAATGCAGCATTCATACAACACACAATTGTTGAAAAACAATTAAAAAGCAGTGTGTTCTGTGTGAATCAGTTTTTTTGTTTTTGAAGTGTATATGCTTAGTTTGCCCTGGCCCGAACAAACAGTGAAGATCAATGAGGTCATGTTTACTCTCACCTGAGCCCAATGGAGTGACTACAGTCAGAGAAGACAGATGAGCTATCTGCCAGCACACAGGAGAAGCGTCACATTGTATAAATCACACAGCCCTCTACCCTCAACCTCCAGGACACAGCTGGCCTGTGGCTCACAGGAAAATGATTATGCACAATCCACAGGCTTTACCATAGCTCAAGGCGAAGAGCAGCTCAAAACAGCCTGTGACTAGGAAGGGTGCAAACAGCATGATATGTTGCATTTGCTGTGAAACCTAAAGGGACTGTATTAATCACTTATTCATCACAACCATCATCACCGCCATTGTATCTAATGAGTGTCATAAGACATTATCATCCATTATTTTCCACTTTATGTCTACGAACAGCATCTGTGGCATGATGTTGATTACCAAAGAGGGTAATTTCAATTCATCCCTCAGCTGTAATAAAAGAAAAAAACAAAGCACATATTTTTATTAAAACACACATGGATTCTTAGAGGAATAGTTCAGTTAAAAATGAAACTTCTGTTATCATTTACTCACACTCATGTTGTTCCAAAATTACATTACATTGTTTTTTCTGTGAAACACAAAAGAAGATATTTTGAAGTATGTTGATAGCCAAACAGTTTTGGTTCCCATTGACTTCCATTAAATGAACAAATACAACGCAATGCAATGAAAGTCAATGGGAACCGAAACTCTGGTTATCAACATACTTCAAAATATCTTTTTTGTGTGTGTGTGTATTCTGCATAAAAAAAGGAAGTTTTATCAGTTTGGAATGACACGAGGGAGAGTAAATGATCACAGTATTTACATTTTTGGGTCAAACCTTAAAGGTGCATTTAGTCATTTTATTAAAATGTTTAAATAGTATTTTTATATATTATTTGCATTCAGTTAAGATGAAGACTCCAGCATCATAAAATATGTCATTTTATTCTCTTAGAATAAATTAATCCTAACCTAAAATGACTATGAATGGTGTATTTCTGTATTGGTAACTGAAAACTTTTGCATGATAATACATCCACACCACTAGGTATCAGTATAACTGATGTATCATATACCAAAACATTAGGGTGCATCAACTGAGTGCACCCTAAATTAAAAACATGTTGGTTACTTGAAGTTACCTAAATTGTCTTTTGAGGTGAAACTAAATGTTTAGGTAGACAAACTACGCTATGCATTCATTTTTACGGACCTAGGGAGAAAGTCAAACCTACTAGAAATTTTTAGTAGCCCAAGTCAAAATACCCTACCTTCAGTTCAACAGATTGCTCGTGTCTCTCCTTCTATGCAAATCTATGGGCTTCTTTCATTGCTTCATCATCATCCTTCAAGCACAATCTCTAAAAAAAGTAACAAATAAGGTAATGAGCATAGCTCTCCTTAACAAGCTGCATGGAAACATAACTAACTTCAGTTTGGGCTGGTAATTGTGAAACACAGTCCAGCGATACCTTGCGGTTATCTGCAGGATGTTAAAATCACAATGTTGACCTTGCTCTGAGAGGACCGTGTGATTAATATACCAGTCCGACTGAAACCAGAGTAGGTCTGAAGCCAGACAGAGTGGGAAGCAATTTGAACACAATGCTTTGAAGAACTGAACCCGATACAGTTGAAGTATAAGGGCACCCTGAGCCTGCATCTGTAGACAAATCAAATCAGATGTGAGTGACAGGCTGCAGTACTGCAGAAGCAGACCATTATAGTGTCTTGTTACCCTTCAGTCTGATCAGCAGAGCGGGTTAAATGGGCTGCAGTTTCTCCATACTCTCGAAAGCAAACACATCTTAAACCTCCAGGTAGCTGCATACTGCTCTGCCATGTATGAATATGGCCTTTCATACAGAGAGGCTGATGGTTGTTTATGGTAAATGGTTCTACTGGATGACTTTGGAGGCTTTCGTTCTAATGAGCTATCTGTTGATGAGCTCTGTCAGGGTATATGAGCCGCAGGCAAAGCCCAAGGTATTCGTCTGACCGCAGACTCATAAAAAATCTATATCATTAGCCATTACAGTACTCACAAATGAAAACCGGTTTCGTATGTTTCAGCTGCTGTGGTTCTTGAATGCTCGGATCATAGTTGCACAAAGACATTAAGCTCGATTCTTCTAATGAAATTCAGGAAGCACTGATGAATCGAAGTCTTAAACCACCTTGACCATGACTCCTGAATAAATCTGATTTGAGGCATTAGCAATTGTATCACAGACGTGTAGCATGTGGGAAGTGAGTCTGTGTAGATGTGTAGCGTGCTGTGGTTTGCCTAACTGGGGTTTGTGAGGGAACTGCAAGTGGTTTTTGAGTTAATGAAAAGCTAATAATAAATTAAGGTATAAAAATGACAATA
Source organism: Tor tambroides (assembly GCA_021397915.2). Taxonomy (NCBI): domain Eukaryota; kingdom Metazoa; phylum Chordata; class Actinopteri; order Cypriniformes; family Cyprinidae; genus Tor; species Tor tambroides. The sequence goes on along the minus strand of JAFVLL020012350.1, from coordinate 20,373 downwards.
AAAAAAAATCTAAATAAAACAATTTAATTGTTTGCCTGCATGTCATGTGACCATTACTCAAAGAACTGAAAATATAGTGTTATTTAATTATTTAAATATTAACATAAATCTCTGGGTACTTCAAGTAAATATTTCAGGTCAAAGAGGTTCAGCTGGCAAAAAACATTTAAGAATTTCAGCTGTAAGGTAATGCTGTACATTATTTGCTTGACATGAAAAATATAAAAAGAAACAAGAAAGGAAATGTAGGGAAAACATATAAAGAAATGAACTCTGATTAGTGCAACCAAAAATGTGATATTCTGTTGTCATTTACTCACTGTCATGTCGTTGCAAATCTGTTTGACTTTTCTTCTTTCTTCAGTGGAACATAAAAGGAGAATTCACAAATTCATTCTTTTCCATTTAACTACAATGAACGGGGATGGGGACTTTTAAACTTCAAAATGAACGCAAAAGCACCATAAAATCATCATTAAAACATCCTAAACAGATGTGAATTTATTTACATACACATTAAAATATTCTGCTTTCACTGTGTACTCTGAAATCCACATTTGATGATCTAATGAAAACAGTAAAAAATGAGGGTCATAACATTGCTGTACAATACATTAATATTTATCATAATTCAACACAGGAACATTTACTTTTTCATGGAATTAGGAAATATAACAGTGCACAAAATACGGTTACATGTACATATATACAGACATATCATAAAATAGATAAAAATAAAAAGTTAAAACACTAAAAGTGACATTTTCACAGCTTCCTACTGTGTATGTACAATTAATGTTGTACAACAAATGTAAATGTACAACAAATTGCTATTACATTGTCCCACAATGCACTCAATATTATTAACAAGCTAAGAAGACATCAATATCCTCACCTTTCAGGAATTACCAACAGGTTCAAATCCTGCACCTGTAAAACAAATTCTCTGAGATGCTCAGGAAACTACTTCAGAGCTTCCTGTCTCTTGAACGTCTAGTGGAACACCAGCAAAGTGCTAAAATTGTTTTATGTTCTTCAATCTAAAGCTGCCAGCCACCTTCTCCCATTGTAGCTCATTCATCACCCAGATGCTGCAGTTTAACCAGTCATCTAATGCACTGAGAGGGAGAATGACCTTTCATAAACGTGCAGCATATTATAGGTGTCTCAAATGTGCCTTAAATTCTCCTCTCCTTGCCATAGGGAGTAATAGAAGTGGATAGGAGGATGAGAAGAAGTTCAGGGAACAGATGATAGGGTGCAGTCTAAAATACCTCCTCTTCTTCAGCTTCACATCCGTAGTCTGTAAAGAGAAAGGTTTTAATGAATTCTGTCATTTCTGGATACATGTTGAAAAAAGAGAACGCTAAAGATTAGATCAAATTATATTGGTAGACTGCTACTAGGACACTACGGTGATAAGCAACTATTTGTAGATGTATGACTTGCAGAGGAGCAGAGATAGGAGCAGTTTATCAAGATGATAAACACTTCAAATGCAGTCTGCCACGAATGCTAGAGAGTTACAGCCCACTTAGCATTACGCAATTTGTCAAAATGAAGAGCCAGACCGAGCCATGACTTCATTATCCTTGTCAGTGACACGACTACAATCCGCTGTGACATACTGACCATTTCCACCTATCAGCTCCATGGCGCTAATGCAAGACTCCTCTGCCTCTTCCTCATTCTCCTCTTCCTCCTCAGCGGGTTCCTCATATGCTACAGGCCCACTTTCCAACACGGGGGGAGGGGTGGGGGCCGGAGGGGGCTCTGGGGCTGCAGGAGGCAACATCATGGTAATGCTGGGAGTGACCTGAAATAAACAATGTTTAGAACAATAAGAGACAACAGATTTGTATATAAACAATATAAACAATGCTTTCCTGAAATTCAGATTTATATCAGTCAAATATAAATCGTTGTGCTTATGTGGGTGATTACAGTTCGAATCTGGTCTGCAATGTGTCTTCATCCCATTCCCCCTCAATCTGCCTAATTATCTCCATAATGTTCAATACTGAATTGTAGTGGCTAAGTGTGCATCTAATGGATTGAATTGTGGTGCTCATGTGGGTAATGTAAATTCGAATCTGGCCTGCAACAAGTCCCGAACCTATTTGCCCCAAATAATTTACATGATAATGTTCATTATACTGATTCTTAGTTAGCATCACAGTGTGGTGGCTAGCAAATGTTCTTCTGACATGTTGAATCATGGTGCTCATGTGGAAAATGCAGGTTTGAATCTGGCCTGCAACAAGTTCCGATCCCATTTCCCTACTTAATCCTGAATATTTTCCATATTAATTTAAATGCTATTTTTTAGTCAGCACCACAGTGTAGTGACTAGCATTAGCACATCTGACATGTTAAATCATGATGCTCATGTGGGAAATGCAGGTTTGAATCTGGCTTGCAATAAGTTCCAAGCCCACTTCCTGTTCACCCCAATAATTTCCACAATAATGTTAAAAAAACTGATTCTTAGTCAGCACCACAGTGTAGTGACTAGCATTAGCGCATCTGACATGTTAAATCATGATGCTCATGTGGGAAATGCAGGTTTGAATCTGGCTTGCAATAAGTTCCAAGCCCATTTCCTGTTCACCCCAATAATTTCCACAATAATGTTAAAAAAACTGATTCTTAGTCAGCACCATAGTGTAGTGACTAGCATACATGCATCTGACATGTTGAATCAAGGTGCTCATGTGGGAAATTCAGGTTTGAATCTGGCCTGCAACAAATCCTGATCCCTTTTTCACAAATATATTCTATAATAATGCTCAATACTGATTCTTACTCTGCCCCATAGTTTAGTGGCTAGCATTACTGCATCTGACATGTTAAATCATGGTGCTCATGTGGGAAATGCAGGTTTGACTCTGGCCTTCATCCTGCACTGATTCCCCTCCCCTTCTTTTCTGTATAATAATTTCCTGTCATTTTTTACAATCTGTCCAATAAAAAGAAAAAAAACTAAAAATAGTGATTCTACACAGTCGAGGAAAAAACAGATTAAATCGAAAAGAACGAGCCCAAGTGAATCATGGCTACATTTCCCAGCAGGCATCTGTGTAAGGAAGCACAGCTCAGGGGAAGCAGAGGCCTAAATCAATTATCATGTTGTGAAAAATGGAGGAAGAGCATGAAAGTCTCAGTGGTAATTATAGCACAGACTTGCCGCTATACCATGAGGCCGCTCTTCAGGCAGTGCCAGTTAAGGGGAAACCGCACCAGCGGGGTTCTTGTAATAGGGGCTGCCAAGCTTGGCAAACGCCTAGAAGACGCCCTGCAGCTCACCTGTGGGTTACACCCAGAATGAGTAACCCGGGCTGGGATCACAGAGACAAGCAGCGGCCTAATGACTAGAGAATCTGGGCTGGGGCATTAATGATCTCATTAGGAAGAAGTAAATTAAGAAAAAGATAAAAGATAATATTCCAGTACTTTTCTGTTTAATACATTCTACGATTTCTTACGACATCTGAAATAAGACCTCTAATGCATGTCTCAAGCACTGCATGAGTGCTCTGCTTGTTCTTGTTTTGTGGAAAAAAAGGGCGAACAACTAATATTTCTTTGTTAAGAATGACTCTCCTCTGAATCTCTCTGAGAAAGGCACAATACATTATATAAAACTGATTTAGTTCAGAACATTGGCAGCAACCTGGATGAGACAGCGGGGGGCTTCATTGCGAGAGCAAAGTTGACCCCTGCAATCATATTGTGCGTGATTTTCCCCCCACAACAGCTATTTTGTCTATTTGTACATGCACTTCAGGCCACACTGCTGCTTATTTAAGCCTGACTATTTTGAAGAGAGACACTAAGACCCAGCGACCACAGAGGCAATCCATCAAATTCTGTGGTTTGAACATTATCACAAATATTGACTTTCAATTAAATGTATATGACATATTTACCCTGTATTGTGAAATATGCTGATTAGCTATTTACTGCCGTGACATTTAGCTATGAAGTATTTGATTATCATGATGGATTTACCACTGGAGTCAAGTAGGGTTAGTCAAGTGAATTTGATTCGACCTCTACTAAGCTGATATTCATGAAATATTGTTCATTAGGTCAACAAGAAAACAGACCACAAACAGTTCTGCACTGGGATGCCATTCAGTAATCACATTAGACCTTGGGTTAGGAAATGAGGTGCATAGTTCAAAAACAGGAGAGAAAATTCTTAATATTCTTAATATATATTCTTAATGTCCAGGACTGTAGTTCCAATCAAATTGGTTGCAACAAGATTAAACATGATTTGTGCTCATGTGTGTTTTGTGTGAATTATTGGCTGAAATCATCAAAATTTGATTTATTTTTTATATTGTTGGGCCTACTAACATTTGAACCTTTTTTTAAGCATAAGAATACATTTTAGTAATGTTGGATTACCACTTGATGTCCATTGTAAAATAAACTTATTAAAATATTAACATTAACAGTAATAATACAAAGGCACTCGTTCAACCTACCGGTGTGGCTGCTGTCCTCTTCTTCTTGGGTGCAGATGATATTAAGGGGCGGAGTCTAAAGAAAAAAAAGCAGAAAGAATAAAATTATTTAGTGAATCTTCAGTGGCCTCAGCCTTCTTCAGAGCAGCTTATACATTGACATAAGAGCTCAAGAGCTCATAACCGGCCTAATTTTCCTTCTAAAAATATGAAAATATGAAGCATACTTCCTGCCCCCTCTTTACTCCCACCCCACAGCAGATTACTGAGGCATATCTAAAGCAATAGATTCACACTGAAACCTGCACTACTGGGGCTAAAGAAGCCCTGTAGCGCTGATGAAATGCTTAGCTTACACTTCCCGGCGACTGGATTTAAACATCAAACACCAGCACTATTTTGGGCTAATATTAAAGGGACCAGTATAAAACATTAATTAGTTTGATGGGGGAAGGCGAGAGAGGAAGAAAGGAACTTTCTGAAATGAGAATGACCTTGATCTGGCTTCATGTTAGTCCAGTGAAAACCGTGACGACAGACTGCTATTTATGTCACAATTATGATTAGCTGGTTTAGAGCTACAATGGCAGTGAAAGGTTTTGTCTATACACATTCTTATACATATAAGACAGAAGAAGAATATATAGATGAGTTATTTAAAGGGATAATTCATTCGAAAATTTAAATTCTGTCATTAATTACTCACTCTCATGTCGTTCCAAACCTGTTAGACCTTCGTTCATCCTCAGAACACAAATTTACAAACACACTTACAAAAAAAGTTGTCTCATAGCTTCACAAAATCAAGGCTGAACCACTGATGTCACATGGGTTATTTTAACGATGTCCTTACTACCTTTCTAGGCCTTGAACGTGGTAGTTGTGTTGTTGTCTATGGATGGTCAGAAAGCTCTCAGATTTCATCAAAAATGTCTTAATTTGTGAGGAAACAACATGAGGGTGAGTTATTAATGACAGAATTTTCATTTCGCGTGAACTATCCCTTTAAGCACAAAATAAATAGAGGAGTATATTCATGTATGGTAATAATAATAATAATTTAATTACATAATACATTTAATTTCTATAGCACCTTTCATAAATAAAAACTGCTTCACAGGCAAAAATAAATAAATAAACAGCAAGAGGACATAATAACAATAATGATGATCATTAATATTTATTATTAATAATTAATCATAATAATAATGCTAACTCTAAAAGATATGTTTTCACCAGATTTCTAAAAAATCGTAATGCTTGGAGCTTGTCTCATTTCAACTTGGAAAAGTTTTGGGCATAATGGCTAAAAGCAGTTTTGCCAGATCTCATACAATACGGTTCACATTACAAAAATCAGTGTGTGGTTTGTTGTGTAAGGTGCCTTTGAATGCCCAGAGCTTCACCTGAATGTGCTAGAATGACTGTGCAAGCATTTACACAACAATATGCAAAACAGCACTGACTGTCTATAGAAAGTTGCCTCTAAAAGATTTAAGGCACTTTATAGTGAATACCGCTGAAGATGCAAGCCAAAAATCCACAAATTTTGGAAAGCTGTACCAAGGACAAACATGAATGGTGTAAACTGTCCATTCTGTTATGTCGCCTGTACATTTATTGTGTACTTGCAAAAGTATTGTTGAACACTGCATATGCAAAAGCAGCTTCACATAGTCTCAATATTGTCAAAATACACAGAACAACCCACACACATACACACTAACACAGGCATATAAACACAAAATAAAGTGCAGAAAAGCTGGGCAGCGACTGTGCCTCCCTGGTGAGATGTCCCCGAGGACTTAGTGAGAGCACTTTCTTGGCCGATAAGGGGAAGTGCTGCTAATTAATCTGCTTAAGAAAGAGAGGAGGAGGACAGAAAGAGTGAGCAAGAGAGAAAGTACATGCTGAGAAAGGGGCTTCCTTTGTGGTAACTCATTAGGAGTGGCGGCCTACATTAGCCATCTGCAGCATGCTGGCCAGACAGAGCCCAGTCGAGTCTGTTCTGGCCAGATCTGCTCCATGCACCAGTGTCCTGGCCCTGGCACACATCCTCAACACAACTCCAGCATTAGGATTATCCAACACATTACTGGAAAACACAATCACCCCCGAGCGGCCTCGCAGAGTGAATAGTCTTGGGAAGAGGCGCAGATCTACAACCCAAGTGTGACTAATACACTTACAAATCTTCAGCCATGGAAGTGAAATGGCCTCCAGTTAAATCTAGAGCACATATTGTGTATCGGATGCCTCTGCTTGCGGGGATTGGGAAACGTAGATAATCTTACAATACCGAATGCACCAGCTCAGCTGAAGTGAGCGAGGATGCTGCTAAAATGAGCCAGGCGGAAGACCTGAGCAGAAGGTTCAGAAAGGTTGTTTGTCTTCTTCAAGGGCAAATCAAGGGCCCCAAAAAATCATTTTCTTAATCAAAAGTCCCCCCCCCCCCATCTCTCTCTTTCTTTCCCTATAATATATATACATATATTTTCATTTAAAGCTGAAGGGCCCTATAACGATCTAAGCGCATGGTCTAAAGCGCACAGCGCAGGTGCACTTAGGGCGTGTCTGAATCCACTTTTGCTAGTTTCACGACGGGAAAAACGGTCAGTGTGCCCGGCGCAAGGTCCAAAGGGGTTGTCCCTATTCTCTTAATGAGTAATGGGTGTGTTTTGGGCATAACGTGCAATAACCCAATCAGAGTCTCATCTCCCATTCCCTTTAAGAGCCAGCTGTGCTCGCGCCATGGCGGATTCGCTATTTACATGGTGGAATTTGCAAGCACAAAGACTGAACACGTCTCCTGAGAGGAAAGGATCTGCTCATGCGCGAGCAAATAGGTAGCCTAATTCTGATACATGCAATGACTATCCATTATGACATGTAGGCATTTTCATATTTATGTAGCCTAAACAATAATAATCTTTTATATTGTAATCTTTTAATTTTTAATATTTGGCATGTTTGTGTGCTGCTGCACGTTCCCTGTGTGTGAAATAAGCAGAGTGTATGTGCGTTGTGGACCCGCCTATCTACCTTTTTTTGTCGTAAATATGGGCCATTTGTAAATTCTATGGGTCTAGCTTCCAGTCTCATTTCTACGGATCTAGCTTCCAGTCTCATCCGCGTCCAGCTATTTTCAGCTGTACAAAACAGTTCTTTTTGCTGCTTGATATTGAAAATTGGTGTCTCTTATTATATTAATGTATTATCTTAATTATGAACACACTGTCTCACCCATAGGCTTACTTCTGCATTGAAGAAAAAGGTGGATAGGTGCGTATTACAAATGCGCTCTTTAAATAACAAAAAAATATTGCGCCATTTACTTTAGACCAGGTTTTAGTTGGTCAATGGTGCAGTCTATTTCAGTTGCCTCAAAATAGCAACGCGCCAACAATGCGCCTGAACACACAACGTTTTCAGACCAGCACGCCCATGGGTGCACAAATGGCCGCAAATGGATTTGCTATTTAAACAACGTGGCGCAGGACGTGAAAACGAAACTAGTAAAAAACACTTGCATAGCACCAGTTGTATGATAGGACCCGAAATGTTAAAAATGAAAAAAAAAAGCTGTTTATCACAAGGATAAGGAAAATAAACCTAATTCAAGATATATTCTCTGTAAACAAGTCTTCATTTCTTATATCATTTTGCTGTGTGGAGTTGACTGAGCTGTAAGTGGGTCCTCAAAACACCACCAGTAAAGAGCATCTGCTATAAAAGTAAAGTAATTACTGTTATTTACCTTGTTTTAAAGGTGCTAAGGGGGATGTTAGCTGCTTCAATAACTTCTGCTACTGAATTAGACTCCACAAGTCCTGTCCTCCAAACACAATGTCAGCTAACCTGGCTGCTCAAAATGACTGACAGGTAAAGAACGCCTCAAAGTGCTCAGACTAAAATAGCCGCCTGTGGCCAGATTCATTTTTGCAGTTTACATGGGCTGCCAAGGAGAATATCAGGCAGCTTTCAGTAATATCTGTCAGACAGTACTATGTGTCCATGTTACATGTTAGTCCATACAGCAAGATTCACTTTCCTTAACTCCCCATAACAAAGCCGACAACCCGGTAAAATAATGACTCAATTAGGCCAAAATCTAAGACAGCACTAAATATTTTAAATGTATTTTATTCCATACTAAAAACATAGAAAACAATAGACTATTTCTCTCATTATTTTGTGTGCACTATGAACTTTATTATAGTATTCAGTTAGTTTAGCAATGGACCTTTTTCGCAGACTCTGATGATGTGTTACGGTGTTATTAACATCATAAATCTATTTTTGTAATATTTAATTTTTTAGAAATATTTTATGATATTTTATAATTTAAGATTTTTTTCATAAAATTAAAGAAAAAAAGTTTTTTTTAATGGTTATAATGGTGTTAAATGTACATTTTAATTTTTAAAATTAACATTTATAACGCTATACTTTGTTTTATATTACTTTGGAATTAAATTACAGAAAACTAGTTAACACTGATACCTAAACGTTTCTTATACAACGGCTGAGGGAGTGACAACAAATATGGCATTTTGCTCTATTCTGATGAACAAAATGACAATATTCTGATGATTGTCATAGTCATAGATACACTGTCATGGATTTATTCTTTTGCTATTAGAGCAAATGGGAATGTAAAAAATATATTTGTTGTAGTTTCCATTCCATGACGACTTTCACTTCTAAGAACCTCTGGAAATGTGAAATGGGTCCGTTGTGAGCCAAAGTCAAATCTTGCTGTGCAAACAGTCATTATAAATCAGGATGTTGCCTAACATCTCGTACTGAACAGACGTGATACGACAAACTTTCAGTGATAAACATTACATTATTTTGATATTTAATGTGCAGTTGTGTGACCAATATGATTTCACAGACAATGGTATAGAAAAAAAATCAGCAAAAATGGCCATTGTGGCATGCCCTGCACAAAATCAAGAGTTAAGGTGCTGTCACATTTACAGTGAAATTGCATGTCACTTTAATAGGAATTCACGGGATTAGGAACTTTGCATTGATTTGTTGAACTTTCAAATTATTAATTTACTGTTTTTACTAATACAAAGTTGCTTGGTTTGGAAGTAAGTGAAGTAAGCAGTGTTTAATGCATCATTACACTGTTGACAATAGAACTACTTTATCTATAAAATTTCACTGAAGTTTTGCTAATGTGATCATGCTATTAAATGGAAGACATCAGAACACAGTGTTTTTAAAGGAAGCAGCCTATGAAGACAGCAGCTCATCAAGATTTGGATCAGAGCCATTAGCTCTCAATCTGATGCACATGTCAGACATTCTCGCTCGAACACAGACATCCACCGGCTCCGGAGTACAGTGAACACTGACCCTCCCATGGCCGCCTCTATAAATCACTGATGCAATTTATGACAGACCGTCTGCTCTTCTCTAAACACATTACAATCAGCTGGCTCGGCTCACGGGCAGCACCGAGGCCCTTTAACCAGGCAGAATTAACAGCCTAAACTCCAGTGTCAGATGGGCAAAACACTGTAAACACATCCAATTATTCTTCAAGAGCTCTTTTATGCATTTAATAGCGGGCATCTGCAGCCCAGAGATGTCAGATCAGTGAGCGGCAGAGAAAGAGAGAGAGAGAGAGAGAGAGAGAGAGAAAATGCGAGAATGTAGACAGAGAACAGGACCGTTCAGATATGTGTATCTTGAGGACAAGCTCTAAATATGACTGTTGAACTCTGGTCTTCTCTGTCTCTGTTTCCACAGCACTGCCCCTTCATGCCCGGCAGGGGCTGACCACATCACAACCCAATCCCCCATAAGCCTCCTGGGTGCCACACTCACATATTACACACATGACTGAGAGTGACACTGAGCTGAACGGCCTCTGGCATGTGACCTGGACCGCTGGGAACCGCGAGCGTCCTGTATGTGTTTGGAGTTTACAGGTCAACATGTGTTGTGTGTGCATACTCTGAAAAGCGAAGGGTAAGTGACCGATGATGTCAGTAGGTGTGTGTTTGCTCTGTGAGATAAGTGTGAATTACAGTGGAGTGAGATGCAGTGGCGTTTGCTAATGCACCTTGCTGGGCAACTGGCCTGCCAAAAACAGGGGTCACATTAAGGCCACAAACCAAATAAGTAAGACATGAGATTGTGAACAAGGTTGATTGAATTTACACAGTCTTTTTGTTTAAATTAAACTCCAGTTTTTGTATGCTGTGTCTCATTAGTATGAATTAGTGCATTGTGAACATAAATTTGGTTACAGAAAAGGGTCTTGATTCTCTGAACTTTGAGACACAGATGGCTTAAACATTAAAATATCACTGTCACTTATCAGCAACATCACTGTAAATCACTGTTCAAAGGATTGGGTTTGGTAAGATTTTTTAATTTTTCTTTAGTCTCTAATGCTCACCAAGGCTGCATTTATTTGACCAAAAATACAGTAAAAACAGTAATATTGTCAAATATTATTAAAATTTAAAATAACAGTTTCTACTTTAATATATCGTAAAATGTAATTTATTCCAGGCAAAACTGAATTTTCAGCATCATTACTCCAGTATTCAGGGTCACATGATCCTTCAGAAAATTATATGATGATTTGCTGCTCAAAAGACATTTTGTGATTGTTTTTCATTGTAACTTAGTAAAAAATGTCTTTATTCTTACTATTGATCAATTTAGTGCATTTGTGCTGAACAAAAGCACTTTTTAAAAGAAAGTCTATTTATTTATTTATTTATTTATTCATTCATTCAATCTTACTGACCACAAACTTTTCAACAGCATAAAATAACAAAATGCTTCTGGGACAATTTTTGTTTATCATTTAGCATCACTGTAACAGATAAAGTACAGTGTCATTATGAAATACGCTCTCAGCCTCCATTATGTTGGTTTGAGACTGAATAAAACATGACGACAGTTCAGTAGGTGAACATATGTATTTTGAGAATTTTTTGGAGTGAACATATAGACTGTGCTACATCAACATCTTTTATGTCAGGCTGTGAGATATACATATACAGGTGCTGGTCATATAATTAGAATATCATCAAAAAGTTGATTTATTTCACTAATTCCATTCAAAAAGTGAAACTTGTATAATGTAATATATCATATCTGAGCACAGACTGATATATTTCAAGTGTTTATTTCTTTTAATTTTGATGATTATAACTGACAACTAATGAAAACCCCAAATTCAGTATCTCAGAAAATTAGAATATTGTGAAAAGGTTCAATATTGAAGACACCTGGTGCCACACTCTAATCAGCTAATTAACTCAAAACACCTGCAAAGGCCTTTAAATGGTCTCGGTCTAGTTCAGTAGGCTACACAATCATGGGAAGACTGCTGACTTGACAGTTGTCAAAAGACTCGACCATTGACACCTTTGCACAAGGAGGGCAAGACACAAAAGGTCATTGCAAAGAGGCTGGCTGTTCACAGAGCTCTGTGTCAAAGCACACAATAGAGGCGAAGGAAGGAAAAGATGTGGTAGGAAAAAAGTGTACAAGCAATAGGGATAACCGCACTCCCTGGAGAGGATTGTTGAAACAAAACCCATTCAAAAATGGGGGGAGATTCAGCAAAGAGTGGACTGCAGCTGGAGTCAGTGCTTCAAGAACCACTACGCACAGACTTATGCAAGACATGGGGTTTCAGCTGCTCGCATTCCTTGTCAAGCCACTCTTGAACAACAGACAAGCGTCAGTGAAGCGTCTCACCTGGGCTAAAAGACAAAAAGGACTGGACTGCTGCTGAGTGGTCCAAAAGTTATGTTCTCTGATGAAAGTAAATTTTGCATTTCCTTTGGAAATCAGGGTCCCAGAGTCTGGAGGAAGAGAGGAGAGGCACAGAATCCACGTTGTTTGAGGTCCAGTGTAAAGTTTCCACAGTCAGTGATGGTTTGGGGTGCCATGTCATCTGCTGGTGTTGGTCCACTGTGTTTTCTGAGGTCCAAGGTCAACACAGTCAGTGTACACAGGAAGTTTTAGAGCACTTCATGCTTCCTGCTGCTGACCACCCTTATGGAGATGCAGATTTCATTTTCCAACAGGACTTGGCACCTGCACACAGTGCCAAAGCTACCAGTACCTGGTTTAAGGACCATGGTATCCCTGTTCTTAATTGGCCCAGTCAAACTCGCTTGACCTTAACCCCATAGAAAATCCTATGGGGTATTGTAAAGAGGAAGATGCGATATGCCAGACCCAACAATGCAGAAGAGCTGAAGGCCACTATCAGAGCAACCTGAGCTCTCATAACACCTGAGCAGTGCTGACAGACTGATCGACTCCATGCCACGCCGCGAATTGCTGCAGTAATTCAGGCAAAAGGAGCCCCAACTAAGTATTGAGTGCTGTACATGCTCATACTTTTCATGTTCATACTTTTCAGTTGGCAAAGATTTCTAAAAATCCTTTCTTTGTATTGGTCTTAAGTAATATTCTAATTTTCTGAGATACTGATTTTGGGGTTTTCATTAGTTGTCAGTTATAATCATCAAAATTAAAAGAAATAAACACTTGAAATATATCAGTCTGTGGAATGAATGTATACATTATACAAGTTTCACTTTTTGAATGGAATTAGTGAAATAAATCAACTTTTTGATGATATTCTAATTATATGACCAGCACCTGTAGCTAAGACTTTGGTCAGCCCGCTCCCGCCCTGGGCCAGATGGTGAATGAGCTGGCTAATGGAGCGAATTCATGCAAGACAAATTTGCCCACTTAACAATCAATCCCAACACTGCTCTGTCATCAATAATTTCCTAGGATCTCCCAGGACTCTTTCAAAGGCAGAATGAAGCACTGATGTAAACACCATCAGGTCTGTGAGATATAAAGCTTTAAATAAACGAGCGAGCAAACAAAAGCATATAGAGTTGTTCAGTATGCAATCCAAAAATGTTTCCATAAACATAAAAACATAACTGAACCTGGTTGGACTTGATTATTCGATTAATGTATTAGATTAAATAGATTTAATTTCTTTAAATCAAAAATTAATACTATTCTTACTACCCATTACAATATTATAATAATTACAGTATAATCATAAATATATGACATAAAGACATATTCATACATATGAATTCACTAATCATTAAAATCCATAATAAAACAGACAGTTTAACACTCAATTCCAAATGGATGAGGTGCAACCACAAATTCAAAACTATATCCATACATTTTATATAAAAATGCTTGCTTGGAAACCATAAACAGCCTACAGTGAAGCTAACAAACTATTTTATTTGGTGAAAGACTATATAATACATATGATGATTATTAATAAAAGTATTTACTGAACATTGATGTCTATAATCATGCCATAGAATGGCCTACTTAAGCTAGAATCAAATTCATACACAGCCTCTAATGGCTTTTTGCTTTAATAACATTGGATAAAAGCTTTGGTGCTTCTAGTCTAAATTTATACAGTTGTTTCCTCATCTTCCAGCTACATATATGTAACTCTAGCAGCAAAGCATGTATTTGAGTACCAAAGCTAACGGTCTATTCACATATGTGTTATATATAACACATCGAAGGCTGTAGGGCAGAAATCAAACACTTCCACTATTACTGATGTGTTCTTATGGGCTTTGTAGCTAGGCAACACATTTAAATGGCTCTTAGTGTGATCTCATTTAAAAAAAAAAAGAGAAAAAAAACTGGCCCAGCCATTTCAGAGGGAGCACTTCTGCTCCGCCGGGCCCATATGCCAGTCTGTCAATAATGCATGTCGATGAAATCTGACAGGGGGAAGTAATATTTCTGTTGAGCCAATATCACACGGCAGCTGGCTTTGTGTAAATAAATCTAAGGGGGGAGAGAAGTGTAATGGGTAGAGGCTCTCCACCAGCTTTGGGTGCCACTACGCAGCTGTAATCCCTGCTCTCCAGCTGGGAGTATAAGCGTTTAAGTTGTAGGGGCAGTTGGAGAGCAGATTGAGGGGCAGGTCTAAACATAAAATGCTAATATTCATAAATAATTCAAAATTAATTAGCTAAAATATAGATTAATCCGTCCGTTTTGCACTTATTCGTGCTCAAAACAAATATAAACCAAGTCTTAAACCATTCAAAAATAGCTTCAAGCAGAAACACAAGAAATATGTCAAAGAAAAGGTGAAAAGGTGAAGGATAGAAGGAATGTAAACAAAACCAAAACATCAGGCAATGGTGTTCAAACCAGTGTCTAAACTACTTTACAGCTAGTCTTCAATAACCTATAATAGCCAAACCCACTATTACCTCTTTGGGAGTGAACCTCATTCCACCTCCAAGTGGTTGCACAGCTAGGAAAATATCAATAATAACCATCAAATATCACTGAACTCATTTAAAACAGTGGGGAAGCTTACACTGAGTCTGTCTGCACTGAGAACAGCAGCAACTCATAGCAAAAAAGCTTCCCTACAAATACTTACAGAGCATCCCCTTCCTGAAGGACAAAGCCATTATGCATTCAGCTCCTTCTCTCAGATCTAGCATGATGGAGGAGATACAGAGGAAAGACATGCAATCTGAGCCTGGAGGAGGCAACAATTAGGGCCCAGTGGTTTCTACACCTCGTGGTGACAAGGCATCTTATCACACTTCCTGCAGGCCACTGAGGAAGGCCCCCAGGGGTCTGACTCGGGGACAAGGCTTCGAGAGAAATAAAGATCCATGGAGGAAAAGAAAGGTGTGATTATCCTACTTATATCTCACCCTCCAGCAATCCAGAGCAACAGAGGGGAGGTGGGATATGTCCCCGATTTCACTGTTGTGACTTATATATTTATGTTATGTAATCAGAGCTGGGTAGATTACTTACAAATTGTAATCCGTTACTGATTCCAAATTACATGACAAAAATTGTAGGTAGTAATGTAACATATGTAACACATTTTGGATAATATAATCACTACTTTTAGATTACTTTTGAGTAGGTGTTTGTCGCATTTGAGTATCTTGTTTATTGCATCGATTTAAAAAGGATAATCTTGTACCATACTGACATAAAAATACAAAGATTAAGAAAATATAATCCATTCATTGTTATTAACAACATGAACTCCATTAGGGTTTCCCAAACTGAGGTTTGTGAAGGAACTGCAGGGGGTTAATGAGTTTAATGAAAAGCTAATAATTAATTAAATCATAAAAATGTTTAATTAAAATAAGTCATTATAAAATCAATCAAAATAAAACGCTTACTAAAAACATGAAATATTTCACTTGCTGCCTTGGTGAGCATAAGAGCTGCCTTTCTGATGCTAAACTTTCGGACCATAATGTATACATTTTGAACAGACACCCCAAAATTACATATACAATACATGCACACACAAATGTGCAATACACTAAAAGTATCTTGTAAACTGCCTCCAACACTCATATTATTCACAGTCACCAACCATGGCGCTGTTGAAGCGACTTCTTGATCATTGCCTACCACCAAACAAAACAGTGTGTGGGAGTGAGAACGCCCTGAACCGATCACACACGAAGAATTTGACATGCCGCGAAGCCTCCATGGAGCAAGTAGCAATTTTCTTCTCATCAAAGGGACCGCTGCTTAGTAACAGCTTTCGCCCAAAACCTGTTGCGCTTTGTGTACAACAAACCAATCAAAACTTCGCAGTGGCAAGGAAAGTGCACAGGAGGTTCAATCACCTGCAATCACAATAACATCTGTACATGCATATCTGCCCCATGCCACCAGGAGAGAGAGCAGTTTCCATTAACGGCTTGGAGTCAGTCAGGGAAGATGAGTGGGAGAAGACTCCTGCTGACACAGCTTGAGAAGTGTGCTGTGACTGAGTCAACCTCCCTCTGTGACTCTAGTGCAGATGGAAGGGAAAGGTAAGAGAGCTCGCAAGGTTTTCAAGATGGCCTCTCGGCATCACCTGCAGATCTCTGGCCTTGTAACATCTGCTGAGGTGAGTGACGGGTGTGGAGGAGAGTCGGTGGGGAGATCTACAGAGCACAACAGGCCAGTTTTGCAAGCAAAAATCTCATTAATTTTCTCCATATTTGAACAGTAACGTATAAACCTTTCAAGACATGAAATATGAGACTGTTATGATAATATATACACTTCCGTACAACAGTTTGAGGTCAAATAAGTCATTTTAAATAAATGCTGTTCTTTTGACATTTCTTTTCATCAAAAAAATCCTGAAAAATAAACGTATCGGTTTTCATAAAAGTATTAAATAGCACAACTGTTTTCAGCATTGATAATAAAAAATGCTTCTTGAGAATCAAATCAGCATATCAGAATGATTTCTGAAAGATCATGTGACACTGAAGACTGAAGTAAGGGTGCTAAAAATTCAGCTTTGCATCACAGGAATAAACTACATTTTAAATATATATTCAAACAGAAAACAGTTATTTTCAATAATATTTCACAATATGGTTTTACTGTATTTTTAACCCCAAAGTTTGAATGAGAATGTATATCTGTAGAATGCAAGAGTCTGTGAGATTTTTATTTTTGAAATATTGTGGATAACACTCAAATCCTCTACCCACAATCCTGAAGCAGTCAATGCCTTGGGTTCACCAATCAGAGAAGTCGATGTTGCCAAAGAATCACACCCATGAATGTAAATGACATATTCAAATCAGTCTGCCCAACAAACAACTTACATGTTTATATATATACTTATTTATGCAATTAATTTACATTTAAAACATATTAAAGGGCACCTATTATGCAAAATCTACTTTTACATGGTGTTTGGACACAAATGTGGTAGTGTTGGTAGTGTGTGAACACAACCACCCTACAATGATAAAAATCCACCCACTCCTCATTTTTTAATCCCCTTTAAACCAAGTCAGTCTCACTAGGCCTGCTGTTTTGATTCTCACCGCAGTGTGACGTCACATTTCGGAGGGCTGGGCCACGGGGATTGATTGACAGCCCTGCATTGCTATAGTTTCCGCCCTCAGCGGTTACACTGTCCTTCATTTTCTCCGCGCTCGAGCAGCTGTAACATCAACAATGTCTCGCAAGTGCTCTGTGCTTGGATGTAAGACTGCACATAAGAGTCTTCATTTTCTCCCAACATCTGAGCTGCTGAGGACGCTGTGGATTACTTTCATTTTTCAAGGTAATGCGCCTCAAAATCTACCTAAATACGTGTATCACTCCAGACTCCTTTGAGAATGTCATCGTTATAGTGCTTAGTGTTTTAACCGTATTTGTGTGCATACATTAAGTATTTTTAACTGATTTAGCGCCGTGCTTGTGAGATTAGTTTGCACCGTTCGTAGTATGAGATTCGTTCAGAAGTGCAGCTCGGTTCATTGATTTGCACCGATGACAGGTCAGCGCCGCGCAAGCTCTGTAACATCGCACCCACTTTCAGTGCATTTGACTTCCCATAAGTACGGCTGAACACGGTTCTCTAGCTCTCAGTTATGTTGCTTATACTGGCTGTTTATTGCTGCAGATATGCAATGCAGAGAGATGTATACGCGACGCCCTCTTCTGGAGATGGGGCGGGAATATGCAGCTCATTTGCATTTAAAGCCATACACTCCAAATCAGCTCTTTTTTAGACACACCCCAAAAATGACATTTTCCAGCTGTTATAATAAATGATTTGTGGGGTATTTTGGGCTGAAACTTCACAGACACATTCTGGGGACACCCAAGACCAATATTACATCTTGTAAAACGGGGCATAATAGGTGGCCTTTAAATTACATATTTTATAATAAATGTTGATAATTCAATTGTAGTTTTTATTTGCAATGCTTCATGGGCCATGGTGTTAATTAAAAGTCGTGAAAGACATTAGTGCATTTGTGCTTTCTCTGATTTTCAAGTATTTTTGCTTCAAAAAGTTGGAGCTGGGCATTTTTTTCCCTATTGAGAAAATGAATGGGAAAATACAAATGCTAAAAAAGTGTGGTCTCATCGATTTTTCGCCAAAATATTCACACCAAAATGATCAACTACAGCTATTACAAGAAGAAGTTACACTAATATTTGGGTTGTCTTGTAGATCTATGACCAACTATGGATTTCCTTCCCTTATTGTTATTTCATTAGAGCCACTCTAAAATCCAGAGTTATTTCTAGTGACCTCATTATATTAAATGAAACAATCCAGCTGCTTTGCCTCGACCAAACATGATTCCCATCAGCAGGATGTGGCTCCCTTACTCCCAGCACCAGACATCCTCTGGACTAACAGATCTCAACCCACTGATAAATGGCATCCTTGAACAATAGAGCCCTCCATGCTGAGAGACCTGGCCTAAAACCTTTTCACCGAGCTTAGAGGTCGAGAACTAGGCACAAGATGATCCTAAGAGGTCCTTCCTACCGCCTTATCTCACTTAGGCCTATGAGTACAACCACAAGAGATTTTCTGTCTCAAAAGTCTTTAGAGAACGACTTTGCTATACAGCCAAACGGTTCCACGCTGGTCTTGGGTCAACGTGACCATGCTAGAAACAAACAAAACTCATTCTGCTGCTCTTGTTGCTAGGAGGTGGTGAAGGGATTTTGGCGACAAGGAGCTCCATTGAGATGGACCGAATGACACACTCCACAGTCGGTTGCCTTGGTTTCCTGCCTTCTAGAACGCAAGTCGATGGGGTCTAACAGTATGGACACTGAAAGCCCACAGTAATAATAAGCGAAAAGCCATACTGCTGGAAGTGGACTAATGTTAGGGTGGAAACAATGACATTTTAGTGTGGGAAACTGAGTCGGGTCAAACAGAAAGGGAGGTATCTGCGAAACGCATCAGGGCACCCAGGCTCATTGGCCATTTCCAGATGTGCCAGGCAAAATAAATGAGAGTATAGGCCTGGTGGAAAGCACATCTCAGGAATAACTCTCACCATCTGACCTTAAGCTAACATTTACAAATCAATCTCCACTCACATTGTCATGGAGCTAAAAAACCAGACTGGATCTGGTAGAGAGCAGAAATACATATACTTCACTCCCAAGTCCCCAGGGTTGATGCTGCTCCTCAAATTGAGAGTCTGATTTCAAAGCGGGAGCTGTTACTGTAAAACGAGGATCAAAAACAGGATCAGGCAGCACGCTGGAGCAGGGAGGTGAAGCGTTCTGTCGGGCTGTCACTTTTTCTGAGGTACGCCGAGAAGAGAGGCATAGACAGGTCATCCTCGCGCACCGAGATCAGATTTACACTTCAAAAAGCAAATCCCAGCAGTTTTAAGAACAGTAAGCCTTTACTAAAAGACAAGGGTAGAAAAGGAAAAAGGTTTGAAGAGGTGAAAAAGGAGGAAGGAAATTAAAGAAAAGGAACTGGAGGGCAATTATCTTCTTATCCTTTAGGAGTGATTCACCACTGCTGTACGTTTGGAGGTCGTGCAGAGGTTCAATCTGGCAGCTGGTGTGTGAGGCTGGTAAAGGGGGAGGGATGTTACCAATTCTACCTGGTTAGCAGAGCATCTAAGGGGTCTGTCAGCTACTCAAGGCAGTGAAGAAGAGTAACAACAGGACCTAGAAAAATAGATCTATGACAAATAGATCTATTCAGGCCCAAAAATGACTTATGGAACAGCTCATATAAGAAAATATCTTTGAAGAAATGTGCTTTGATCAGTTGGAGTGCGAGTTTTCTGACAGAGAGCACTGCATGCATTGTGAACGATGAGCAATTGGGCAATCGTAGACATTTATTTCTGCAGACTTAGTCAATTCAGAAGAGAAAAGTGGCTACTGGCTCTTTTGAACCATTTATCTCTAAAAGTACTGCATGAAATATCTTAGACAGTTGCTATTTGCAAGTTGTGGCAACAAAACTAAAACTCTTTGCCCTCCCATGACAGCTCATTACAAATGTTCCCATGTTTCAACAAGCTCTCTCAACTGGAGCTGGAACTAA
>JAFVLL020012348.1:0-17697 GCA_021397915.2 Tor tambroides | reverse complement strand
GATTTTATAGCACTGCACGAACCAATGGACGTGCAGTTTCACTGCGTGATTGAAAAGGCTTCAGTGGAAGAGGAAAAAAGAGTTTTTCCCATACTCGTTCCCATATCTCAGGGAACCGAGGTTACGAAAGTAACCGAGTACGGCAAATGCCATGACAATCGAGAGTGTGAGTCAATGTTTCCTATAGAACGTAGTTTTTGCAGTGTGGCACATTCTCATTGGATTCAATTCAGACTGCAAACTCACAACTTGAATAAAATATTTCTTTTGGCCAAAGTGCCACAAAATAGAGTTGCAATTAAGTATTAAATCTTGATGTGAGCTATCTGAGAAATGATTTACGTGAAAATTTTTTGCAACCTGGTCTCATGACGAAAACATACCTCTGGGAACTTTTTCGCAAGATGCGAAATACGTACGTTGTGTGCAGTGCCGCATTAACCATTGGGCTAGGCGGGGCTGAAGCCCCGGGGCCCGAGCAAAGAAGGGGCCCGTGATTGGCTGTGTAGTAGATTGACTGGTCATTGGTAGCACCGATCGCCAAAGCCCCACCACACCCCCCCACTTATTAGCGCTATTATTTAGTGGAGCTTTTCCATAAATTTCATGCAGTAGCCTACCATTAGAGATTGAAACGTCACGTTTGAATTTGTTTTACCAATCAAATGCATTTATTTTATATTTTACTTTTGAACGACCTGTGCATGTATCAGGTGATCGCTGCGCCTAATGTCCACATTCACCTCTCTTCACTTCGTTCTGGCGTAATCTGGAAATGGTCATGCAAAGAACAATTTTCTATAAGTAAAAATGTCAACTATTCTAAAAAAAAAAAAAATTAAAAAAAAAATGTGAGAGAGGGGCTATTCTGAAAAAAAAAGAAAAAAAAAGAGGAGAGAGGGAAAAACACGAGTTAGTCAGTAAAATTCCCAGCTATCAGGGTGTTTTACTAAAGCTGATGATGGAGTGGAAGTTGTGGAACAGCAAGTGGACCAGACACATGGGGCAGATAAAACCATAGCGTCATCGTCGCCACAGATTTTAGGTTAGTTTGATTATTAACTTGATGGATGTATATTGCTTGTTGTGTTTGAACAAACTAGGCCTAGTATATTCGCTTTTGGGTTGAGAAATAATACGCTAGAAATATGTCAATCGTTTTGCGCGTCATGATGTTAGCTTATCATTTAAATGCATTTTAAACATTGTGGTTTAAAAACAAATTCAGGGACATTAAGAGGCAGGGCAGAATTCATTTTGGCAAATGCACGCGTTAAGACGATTTCAGCCTAAAATGCATGGCGCGCACCTGCTCGTAAAACACCTGCCTAAATTTGAGTTCTTTTTTGCGCCTTGAGCTTAAACTTTCAAATACACATATTATGTGTCAAAATGCCCGTCTTTGCGAGTATCCTCGTAAACACAGTCATTTGTGTCTTACTTGAACATTATAGTTAAAGATGAAGCATGTGTAGTGTAGTAGGTTATATGAGATCCTGGCATTGTATGATGAGATTTTAAAGGGATAGTTCACCCAAAAACGAAAATACTGTCATCATTTACTCAGCCTCAAGTTGTTCTAAACCTCTACGAATAAGATATTCTGAAGAATGTTTATAACCAGAAGTTTTCTGGTCCCCATTGACTCCAATAGTGTTTTTTTTTTTTTTTAATTATTCATACTATGAAAGTCATCCAGCAATTGTTTGGTTACCAGTATGG
This sequence comes from Tor tambroides, assembly GCA_021397915.2. Lineage (NCBI taxonomy): Eukaryota > Metazoa > Chordata > Actinopteri > Cypriniformes > Cyprinidae > Tor > Tor tambroides. The sequence goes on along the minus strand of JAFVLL020012348.1, from coordinate 15,975 downwards.
TTCCCAATATATTCTTTTGCGTTCAACAGCAGAAGGAAACTCATACAGGTTTAGAAGAACAACAGAATTTTCATTTTTGGGTGAACTATTCCTCGAAAGCAGCCTAATATAGTGAAGACTATTCAGTCTATTTTTACATTTACTTTATACAATATAATGTTTTTTATTCAGTGCTTTAAATTTTTCAAGTAAGTCGATTTGTTATGTATCTTCTCTTGTAATTCATGAATATTTACTCGTCTTCGGTAAGCTTGGTTTTACTTAGGCTAGTATTATTTTTTTGTGATATTGAAATTAGGAACAAGAATTAAGAAATTTCAGTGCATCAAAAATGTTGATAGGATAAAAATCCTATTTAAAGTTATATATATATATATATATATATATGTCATTATTGCAATGGGGGCCCTGCAGTAAGTCATAGCCCCGGGGCCCAGTGAGGTCTTAATGCGGCCCTGGCTGTGTGACATATTTGATGTGAAATGTTCACTGGATGGCAATAAAGGAGGGTTCAGCTTTTTTCCCCGATAGAGATGAACATACATATGGTACATTTTATGTGATGTTGCTTTTGTAGGTATCACCACAGTTCTGACAATTTATTGAGTAGCGCTATAAGTCTAATGCTCCGTGACATTTTAAAATATCGTACCATCTGCACTACACCTAAACCTACCCGATAGTATGAAATAAAGCGAATGTGATGTAAAAACGCAATTGCAAGCATGCCGTTTTAGCTTGTTTTTGATTTCTAATCTTTTAGCTCTTTCATCTTGAGTCATGTTTTTGACGGGATTCGTACTCAAGGATTCAGCATACTAAGTCCAATTCCGTGCCGGCTGAGCTACTGAGCAAGCTTGTTATATCTGGAAAGCAAAACATACGGAGCTGTAATCGTAACTGTGCACGAAAACAATTACAAATGCTCGCTGTTTTACCGCCTCTAGTGTTCATTTCTGTTGGAAACTGCAGTAATATGTACTTATTGTTACATATTTCACATCTTGCAAAAAGGTTCCCAGAGGTACGTTTTCATCATTAGACCAGGTAGCTTTTTTGTCACATTTCTGAACATTTCTTTACCTCTGGGTGTGAAAAACACAAACTTGTCACACTCGTTCTGAGTTGGGTTCTCACCTTGATGACAATGTGTCCTTTTCTGGTGCCTGTGCGGTCAAGCTCACGGTGTTCCTTCACCATCACAATCTCACCCTCCTCTTCCACCTTCTGCATGTTTTTCTCCACTTGGTTAAGGATACAGCAGTAATCTTGCTGTGCTATGCAAACAAACTGAGAGAGAAAACGAGAGCAAAAGTGAGCAAGCAGACACAAACCGAGAGGCGAAAGTAAATCATTTTTAAGATGCAGCAGTATTTTCAAATGATTTCCCCATGATAATTACAGCAGTGCATTGAAACAGAGACAAGATTTCATTATTGCTAAATTTTCACTAATCACCCCAATTATTCTCATGCTTAATAAATGGGCAAGACCACATCACTTCTGCACTAAATGAGACATTAGCCGCGTTTCCACTGTCGGGCCAAAAGCGGGCATGCCAGGCCAGTCGTGTTTCCACTGTCACTTCCGGGCCTTGATCGTGCCTCGTCGGGGCTTCCTTGGGGCCAATGGCCAGGGTTTTTTGGCCCGCCGAAAACCTTGGGCCAAAGTGGGCCAGCTTGGGCTTGAGGAGTGGCTATGAACAAAGGCGGACTTTCTCCGCATCTGGAGACCGACAGCACCACATTAATTTTATATAGTTAACAGATAACACCAGCATTAAAGACTTTTAAAATAATTTTAGCTCAAAACTCACTTTCAGACAGCAGCGAGTGTATGAAATAACTGTCTGATGTTCATATTTAACTCCACGTATGTCATAAAATATATAGGATAATGGGAGAAAAAAAGATTCTTTCTAAATGTGATGTATACTGTGACTACAAAAAACAGAAACTGGCACGACTGAAGCATGTTCCTTCTTTCTTTTGTGTAATAACGGTAAATACCACTACTTCTGTGACTAATTTTCAGTCCTGACAAATTAATTCATTATGATCAATGTATCACTTATTATTGTAAAACTGGTAAAACATTGATACTTATGGATTTAAATCTTTAAGTAAACAACAAAAAATGCAAACAAACGGCCGCTCTGATCATGTTCGTTTAGTTTTCTGATAACTTCTCTTTGTTGGTGAAATGATGGGGTTGCGTGACTTTGTTCCAGAGAGGCGTGTAAGGGCAGGTTTTAGTGAAGCTCTGCGGAGCTTCTGGCCCAATGGTGGAAACGCAGAGTGATTTTGGGCTAGGTGCTACAGGTCCAAGGCTATTAGCCCCGCCCGTCCCGTTTAAAGCACTGGCTCGCACTGGACCGACAGTGGAAAAGCGTCTATTGCAAACAGCTAAAATAGGTTGCGCAGGGATAAGAGACATTCTTCTTAATTTTTTTTTATTTGATCAAAAATGTATATAAGAAAATAAAGCCTTACATAATTTGCATTGAGATATTATTTGTATTACAATTACTTGTATTATTTGTATTGCTATCAAAAATATAATTTATATGTCTTAAGTAAAATCTGCATAAAGTTTATTGCGTCAATACATTTAACTTTCTGGAGATAGTTTTTTTACAGAAAATGTTATGATGCAAATATCCATTTTGTTAATACATTTTTTGGAGGGATATAGGATTTTTATTACATCACATTTTTTATTTTATTATACATACGTGACACATTATAAGATGGTTTTGCCAAATTATATTCTTCACAGATCTGATGATCTCAGAATACAATGTCCCAATACAAAAATAGGCTTAATTTTCTCCACACAATGAAACTATGCAATCAGATACAATGTGAAATTCTTTTTCTGGCAGAAAAATTGGATTTTTTTGGCAGATTTTGGAAGGTTGACTCACCTGGCAGTCATCCACCTTGGTCTTCATCACCCCTTTCATGTACTCTTTCTCCATGGTGGGGGACACACCGAAGCTGTTGCCCATGCACAGGATTTCCGTCCGGCCATCTGGGTGCGTCACCTCCACTGAGCCGTTCAGAATCACAGACCATGAGTCCAGCTACAACAAAAGTACAATGACAAGTTAACAGTAAGACAAAGGAGGACATGCGGTTTATTTTTAATGTTGTATTACAAAATAAATCACTGTCAGTTTGTATTATAAACCTTTGTGGTGAAATACAAAACTTGTGCACAGGGAGCTAATTACTGGCTGCTTTTTTGTGAGCATTGATAACAGTGGAGAACATGTCATCACATTGAACTGTACAAGCCTCAAGCTCTGTCCTGCTTTCAATTATATGGATGCATTAGGGGGGAAAATGGTCCTTTTTGGCATGTCAATACGGAGATAAGGAGATAAGTGATTCCCGCTGTACCGCGGGCATCTTGTAATCTCAAGATGCTGAATGCTGGCATCCATTCAGGTTTAACAGTGCAGAAGCTGAATGGCTGATTGGCTGTGACGAAAGGGAGGCGAGAGATGGCAGTATGTGTAAGCAAAGCCACAGAATCAAGATTAGCATGAGACTGAAGTGAAAGCTGGTGAAAGGTTTAAAGTGAATGACATAACTTCTAAAAAGAGAGAGGATTAGGTTTAAAGAAAGAACTAAAATGGGATTAGTATAAAAAGCTAGACTAACAGCTATTGATGCAGAAAAAGTGCAGTGCATGTACTATTTGTACTAGGTCACACATATAGGTTAAAGGTTAAACTGAGGCTTCATATAAAGGCTAATGCTACTGGTTCATGTCTTGGTAAGTCTGACCGACCTCTTCGCCATCATTAAGGACGACTGTGCCGGCCCGTTCCACCACGGCGAACACCATGACAGCACAAAGCTCCCTCCTGACAGACATGGTCATGTTGGCAAAGGCTGGTAGCTGGTGCATGAACTCCAACAGTTGCTCTAAAAAAACAGGGTGAGAAACAAGAAGTGTAAGTCACATTTAAGTGAGATACATGAGAGTCTTTGAAAGTCTTTCATTGATATTTGTTCTCTCTATCAGATGCAGTTTGTTCTTCCCACATGGAGAACGGAAAAACATTCTTTCCATGGCTACAAAAATAACAGCAACCAAGCATCAAATGCATTATTAATACGAAGCTATTTCTGAGAACCGGCTAATCCTGCTATACAATATACAGGACATATTATACATGACAAAATCCATTTGCACAGTAACTAAGAACTAAACAGAATATAATTTCTTAAATTATGGACACTTCCCAGGGGGGTTTATTAAAATGAACAGATTTAGATTGTTTGTTTTTTTTTAATGGAAGTCAAAATAAAACAGTCACAGAACCATTTATCATTTGTTTTTGCTGCCTTGCAAATTTATGTATTTTATGCATAGATTTTAATTTTACTCTTTTCAACATTGAAATGTAAAATAAATTTATTGCTGCATTTTACAAACTATGATATAACAAGTTAAATTAGGAAAAAGTAAAATAATGAGTAAAATAAACCACTTTAATATTTAGTAAGTGATTTTTTTTTCTTTAATTGCTCACTTTGTCACTTTTTAGCCAAATTACAACTGTCCCTTGGTTGTTGTCATTGAGATAAAATTCAAGACATGCAATGTGGAAAGAAAACCTGAGAAACATTAAACAAAATAAAGATATAATTGTGTGTTTAGAATGCTGCAGCATTAACCTTAGAAATCCATTTTCACCACAGGATGTTATCAAATACAATACATCATTTGGGATATGGCAGAAATGACAGAAATACTGACAGAAAAATAACAATTCTGCTCTGCTATATGTATATAAACACTGTTGGACAATGGCAGCAGGTAAATTAAATAAACTGGTGAGAGTGTGAAAAGTGTGTTTCAATAATAATAAAGTCCAGAGGGGCAAAAGAGCTCATATAGAATCCATTTCCATATTTATGGCAAGTTTGTCTTTCTCTTTTTGACAGCTTTACATGGTACATTTAACCTCTTGTATCCATTTATTGCAATGTAATCATTATTTTACTATCAATATGAATTACTGGAACCAGCCAGCAAGATAATAGTTTTTCTATAGCAAGTTAATAGTTTTTTTTTCCGTGCTCGACAGGCCAACCAAATCAAGTATCTGGCTTTAGCTAGTGTGACAGAGCTACCCAAAGCCCGGAGTGGTTGAGTTGAGACCGAGGAGAGTGAAGACAAGAGATTTTGGATTTTGTTCCCTGCCCCGTGGCCTGTCTGCGGACTCAATGACCTGTGCTTGGCATGGCACCACTGAAGCGTAGCTGTGGATGCGGCTCAGCCAATCAAATTTTAATGCGCTCCGAGAGGCTCGGCTGAGAGGGTGACCTAGAAAAAAACAACACGTCTCCCCCTCATGCTTTCCTTTTGTAGTCTCCCCGACCTTTTGTTGCCTTGCTTTCTTGGTAAATTACTTCATCACTTTCGAGAATCTCCTCTTTCTTCCTCAAGCAAGCTCTGGTGTTTGAATCATGTTCTAGCGTGATGGTTTAAGCGAATCGCTCACCTATGTCATCATCCGTTCGGTCCATGGGGTCTTTCTCCAGGCAGTCTCGGACAATGTCTCGACTCATGAGGGGATCTGAGGCACGTTCGATATCTTCCTCATCGTCATCCTCCTCGGAGTCAACGGCCGTCTCGGGCAGGCCACTGAGGTCCATGTCGCCGGGCTCACTCTCGGTGGCCTGTGGGTCAGAAACCTTTGTTCAGTCAATCATAGAAAGGCATTTTTTAAATGTTTTGTTTTAGATTTGTATGTCACTGTGGTGTTTCTTCTAAATTAATAGCATGAACCCTGGAGCTGATCACAGACTTACGATCTAACATATTTCAGAAGCAAGAACCAAAAAAGACTAAATGATCAAGACTAGGATTCAAGGCTAAAGAAAACCAAGATGTTTTTCCATTAATTCCAAATTAAAAGCAAAATGGAAGTATATGACGCACATGACTGCATGTACTACTGTATAACAACAATTCAAAGCAAGCAGTAAAAGAAACCAACCAAATACACACACACACACACACATATATATATATATATATTCTGGGTATTAAAATACAGAGTAAAATGTTTGTGAAAATACAACCCAACTCTGCACCATCCAGCACTGCGACATGGCCCAACCTGACTAGGTAGGCAACAAAAGAAACACCCATCCCATTGTGTACACCACAATCTCCTATCACAACCAACCCTGAGTCGCTCTCACCTGTCTGAGGAGCCCCAGCGATGCTCTATTCCTCCCTGAAACTACCCACAATGACGCCTTGAACAAATGCTTGCAGAAGCCGGGTCCCAGCCGCATCTTTAGAGCTAGGCTTCCAGCTACTTTTAATTTTTTAAGCCCCTCGATCTGGGCTCACACAAACGCATGTCATTTTGACTTAAATGACCTGTACTACTTATCAAATATTCAGACGGTGCTGAAAGCAGCCACTCAGAGGGCGAACTGGGCGGAGCGATGTGAGGCTGGATTCTTTTTTAGGGTGGGGACAGAGGAGTGGGGGAGGATGGCAGTGTGGCAGGTGGCAAAATGCACTTATATAAAACAAGTGGGCTATCCATCACATAAGCATCCCTCTTAAAGAGATCTAAACTGCTTGTGGGAATAGATCACCTAAAAATAACAATTCTGTCATGATTTACTCACCCTCATGTAATTCCAAACTTGTATGACTTTCTTTATTCCCCAGAACAAAAAAGAAGAAATGGTGGAGAGTCTATTCATTGCAATTACAGTGAATGGGGATTAAACCTTTTTGGATTTTTTAATCAAAAAGCAGCATTCAAATATCATAATAGTACCAAAAAGACATTTCAGTTTTTTTTAATCATATGGTTTATATGGTTAAAGTTGTTATTCACTAAAAATCTTGAAATCTTTTAATAAGGGAAGTGAGTCTAATTCTTGAATTATTTTTTTAATCAGATCTCTTTATGATTCGATTCACAAAACCAGCCTGAACAATTAATTCAATAAGATCTAGTTCTCAAGTTGAATTCAATGACTCACTGTTCCGGTCACAGCAGTTAACAGCTCACTAAAAGTGATTACCAACTTAAATTCAAGAAAATAGCTTAAATTTTAAACTGTTCCTCAAAAAAACCAAAAAAAAAAAAAAAAGTTTTATGGTGAGAGTTGCACAAAAAGTCATATGAATCATTTTTATGGTTCTTTTGCAGCCATTTTTGAAGCATGGCAACTCAATGTCATTGCACAAAAAAGAGCAACCAGCATACCTATTTCCTTTTGTGTTTAAATGTAAGAAAGCCATACAGGTTTGGAACGACTAGCAAAAGAAGACAGCATTTCTATTTTGGTCAACTGTTCCTTTAAGGTCATAAATCCTCCTAAAAACCTGCATGAGCTCTCAGATGCCTGATAACCCTGTGACACACATCTGTCCCAGAGATGAGATTGGAGTTCAAACATGAACACAGATCTATGAGCAGTATTTACAAACTACAATGACAGTCAAATCTCAAATGCCGCATCCATCAAATCGCAGGAAACCCCAGTATTCCCTACTCTCAAATATTAATTAAATATGCATTCCCAAAGCAGTAAATCACTGGTGCATGACGACTGAAATCTATGCACTTAAACAACAGCAATCTTGTTGAGGAAAGGTATCAATGACTGTTGATTAATGTGGCTTCAAGATCTTAAAATCAATACACTAAGCAGTCACCCATTACCCGAACCTTTTGGGATTTACATTACATCACATTTTCATCCAGACACCGTTAAGTTGATGACTCACTCCAGATCATTAAGTCTCTGGCAGATAGGCTGGAAGAAACCAACTGTATTACACTCAAGTCACATCTTGATAAACCAGCATTCAAAAAGTTTCACTGCTGTAACAAGAATCAAACACCACCAGTGATGCAGGCAGAGTCGAGCTGGCTTCCCTTATGAAAACCATTTAACAGCTAATCAGTGTAGACAAACACAGGGGCTGTTAATACATTGTAGCTGATGAAGGAACTGATTTATCTTTCAAACTGCCATGTCTGGTGCAATCTATAGCACTGTTTGGGCGGCTAAGATGAGCATGAAGGGAACATTAATTTTTTAGCAGGGCTATTCTTGGATCAATGCTTTCAAGCCTCCCTCAAGAACCTGTATCATTATTTATTCAAATGAAAAAAAAAAAAAAAAAAAAGTGACCGCTTTGACAGTCACATTGAGGATATGGGCCATTACTCTTTACAAAAAGTACTGTAAGATACCCACATACAGTGGGGTCCAAAAGTGAGACCACTAGTGCTACTAAATGCTTCTGTTGTGTATTTTTGTGAGTAATTAATCAATTTAATGCAGGAAATGTTAAATTAGAAGACTAACAAACTTCAGACAGCCTTTGACTGGATAATAATAATAAAAAAATGTCAAAGTTTTTTGCATCAAAACTTTAAGATTAATTTACACACACTATCGTTCAAAACTTTGGATAAGATTTAAAAAAAAAAAATACAACATGATAAAAGACACTAATGTTCAATAAATTATGAACTGTATTAAAAACAATAATTAGAATGAACCATTCTTAAATTAACTAATATAATTATCTACAGCAGTTAATTAGCTTAACTGTAGGCAGACACATGAATAAAATTATTGTGCAGCTTCAATAGCTTCAAACACATGCAATCAGAATTTAGATTTTAAACCATCCATTTTATATAGACAACATTCCACTCAGAACATTCTGCTCTTGTTTTACGAGCCGTGGATCGCAGGGAGAGGTGAGGAGAATTGTAGTAAAGCGAGGTGTAGAGCAGGAAGATCACAACCTCTTTTCACGAGGACACTGTCCAGCTGTTAATGAGCCTTTAACAGATGGCCATAAGACCAGGATCACGGACACTGCCTAAACTGAATTATGTCCCATACTCCTTTGCACACGGCCTGCCACAAAACATCTTTAATCCGCAAACACATCACACAAGGAAATCAATTAAACAGCCAGGCAAATACCAAGCCAAAAACTATTAATAAGATTAATGGAGGCAAACATACACATTTTATAGACTGGCACAGATATAATAGGGAAATGGGGTTCTTCTGTTTTAATCTCATTGGCTCAGTTTCACAGGTCATTGGCTCAGGTTTAGTTATAGTGACAAATGTTTAGTGACAGAAGTGTTGGGTTTGATTACCAGCATGCATACTGATAAAATATGTACCTTAAATGCACTTGAGTAAGATGATTTGGATAAAAGCATCTGTCAAATGAATAAAACGTAAATGAAAGAAATGAATAAAGAGGGATGAAATTTGCATGCACATTAAAGAAACGGTTCAGTGTTGTTTCATATGTTCCATATACATGTATATTTGTTTGAAATAAACTATTAGTAACAAGGACACATTAATCAAAAGTGACATTTATAGTATTTATTTTATTTTTAAAAAATGCTATCGAACTTTCTATTCATCAAAGAATCTTAAAAAGCACAACTGTTTTTTTACCACTGATAGAAATAAGCAATGTTCTTAGGCACCAAATCTGCAAATTAGAATGATTTCTGAAGGATCATGTGACACTAATGATGCAAAAAAAAAAAAAAATCAGCTTTGCCATCACAGGAATAAATTACATTTTAACATATATAGGAACATTTTAATAGCAATTATTTTAAATTGCTCATAAATTTTAAAATTTATGTCAAATTATTACTGTTTTTACTGTATTTTAGATCCAATAAATGCAGCCTTGGTAAAAAAAAATAAGAGACTTTTTTCAAAAGCATTAGTAACTCCAATCTTTTTATCGATATTATATATATTACATACATAACCCTCTATGGTATGCATTATGTTCTAACCATGAAATATTTTTTTCAAATAAGTTTTTAATACATGAAATAGGTTCAATTATACAAATCAAACCAGATTTAAAAAAAAAAAAAAAAAAAAAGATTTTTGGGGGATATTTAGGAAAATGTTGCCATATGGCAACAGTGTACCATAGAGGGTTAACATATACACACACACATATACATACATATATATATATATATATATATATATATATATATATATATATATATATATACATATATATATATATATATATATACACACACACTCACCGGCCTCTTTATTAGGTACACCTGTTCAATTGCTTGGTGACACAAATTGCTAATCAGCCAATCACATGGCAGCAACTCAATGCATTTAGGCATCTAGATGTGGTGAAGATGACTTGCTGAAGTTCAAACTGAGCATCAGAATGGGGAAGAAAGGGGATTTAAGTGACTTTGAACGTGGAATGGTTGTTGGTGCCAGACGGGCTGCTCTGAGTATTTCAAAAACTGCTGATCTACTGGGATTTTCACGCACAACCATCTCTAGGGTTTACAGAGAATGGTCCGAAAAAGAGAAAATATCCAGTGAGCGGCAGTTGTGTGGACGAAAATGTCTTGTTGATGTCAGAGGTCAGAGGAGAATGGGCAGACTGGTTAGAGATAATAGAAAGGCAACAGTAACTCAAATAACCACTCGTTACAACCAAGGTATGCAGAATACCATCTCTGAACACACAACACGTCGAACCCTGAAGCAGATGGGCTACAGCAGCAGATGACCACACCGGGTGCCGCTCCTGTCAGCTAAGAACAGGAAACGGAGGCTACAATTCGCACAGGCTCACCAAAATTGGACAATAGAAGATTGGAAAAACGTTGCCTGGTCTGATGAGTCTTGATTTCTGATGGTAGGGTCAGAATTTGACGTAAAGAACATGAAAGCATGGATCCATCCTGCCTTGTCTCAACGGTTCAGGCTGGTGGTGGTGGTGTAATGGTTTGAGGGATATTTTCTTGGCACACTTTGGGCCCCTTAGTACCAATTGAGCATCGTTTAAATGCCACAGCCTACCTGAGTATTGTTGCTGACCATGTCCATCCCTTTATGACTACAGTGTACCCATCTTCTGATGGCTGCTTCCAGCAGGATAATGCACCATGTCACAAAGCTCAAATCATCTCAGACTGGTTTCTTGAACATGACAATGAGTTCACGTTACTCAAATGGCCTCCACAGTCACCAGATCTCAATCTAATAGAGCACCTTTGGGATGTGGTGGAACGGGAGATTTGCATCATGGATGTGCAGCTGACAAATCTGCAGCAACTGCGTGATGCTATCATGTCAATATAGACCAAAATCTCTGAGGAATGTTTCCAACACCTTGCTGAATCTGTGCCACGAAGAATTAAGGCAGTTCTGAAGGCAAAAGGGGGTCCAACCCGGTACTAGCAGGGTGTACCTAATAAAGTGGCCAGTGAGTGTATATCACTTAAATTACATGGTTACTACAAACTGAGCAGTGAGAATACTGAATACTTTGAACCTCCAATTGGGTTACACAGAACAACATGAGAGCCAAGAAATGAAGTTGTTTTTTGAATAAACAATTATTTTATTAATTCTAGGTGCATTAATCATTACAGCAGAAAACAGTAAAAACTGTTGACTGCTGTCAGTTTAGATCATAAAGTATGTGTCACATTGTAATGGCATTGTCACAAAGCTACTACTCCTATGTTACCCACAGACTAGGTGTTTGTTACCTGGTAAATGTCCGACAGGCTGCTGCTCCCAGAATCACTGGTGATGCTACATCCTGAGTGGCTGGAGGAAACGTGCGTCACCTGGGGGTGAATCCCGTCTGCCAGGTGCAATCTGCTGAAGTCTGCCGGCAGCTGCATATGGAGACAAACAAACCGAGTGTCAGGATGTACATTCGACCATAATGATCTTTAATCAACTTTTTGATCACATATACATATATATATATATATATATATATATATATGGCTTCAAAGCAAACAGATATAGACCTAAAAGCAAAACGCGCTGATCTGAACTTCATTGGACTTCCAAATGTCACAGATTGCAGTTTGTCTTTTCAGCTAAGCTTCAAAGTAATGTCAGTTTTGTGGAAAGCTGCAGTCCACTACGCTATCATTTATTCATCACACCTGCAGTCTGATGTTTCTGATATGACTCCTCTCTAGGATTTTTTGGTGAAACCAGGCATCGGAGACATTCAATGTTTTATTAGAGCTAAAACACGACCAGACAATATCTTAAACAGGGGCGATTTTCCCGATCCACAGTTTCATCAAATGCAACAAAATATCAGTCAGTTCAGTCACATTTAATACAGGATTTCCTTATTTTCCTTCAACAGATTAGCACAGCTCATTTGCTAATGCTAATGGTTGTTGACAAGTGGTTTCTCACACAAAGCCATTCTATGACCTCAAAAGACTTGGAATATATAAGCCATTCAAACAACTAAAAGCTCATATTTTCCACAGTCCTGTATATTTTCCGCAAGCCTGCCATTAAGTCTGCTTATACGATGATTCCCAAAAGCTAAATTTGGACTGAAGCTGTAGAGAAAATGAAATTTCTAATTATATTTCTAACGCAAGACAGCCTTGGCAATGGAGAACTATCTTGGCTTACAGCAAGAACAAGGCTGGTTCATATCTACACAAAAACAATCATCAGGAAAACAAATACCTCATAATTAATGAAAGAAAGACACTGCATAGTCGAAAGCTACAAGATATGCAAGTGGCATGTTTATTTCCTCTGGTTCAGTGTGAGCAAGCAGCTCTTTTGTGGCGATGCTCTGTACATATTTGAAGGGGTGCGGCTGCAAGAGCAAAGCATGCGTGTGTGGGGGCTTGTGCAAGAGGAAAGGCTCTGACAACAGCACTGAGATAAGGAGCTAAGAACCAATTTCAGCTAATATTAGAGTGCACACAGCCCACACGCGCACACACACGGCCACATTCCGATAAAGCTCTTTCAATCGGCTCCTGATTGTGTCTGCATGTGTGCTCGTGTGTGTATGTGTGTTCACGAGTGAAATTGCTTTTTTTGGGGGGCTATTGGATGTCTGCAGCCAGCTGTGGCTGAGTATAGCTTTCATACAAAATGCATCTGACCTAATTTCCACTCCCATAATCATATACATGCCGGAAATGCAGCCAATTCTCCCGGGAGACGGAGAGCTTGAACACAGAGAAAACAACCTTATAGATGGAATAGAAGCAGATAAGGAATACTATATATTTGCAAGACACCATCTGCACCAATACTGGTGCTGTAACAGGGGGAATGGAGGTAGACGCCTGCTGTTTGGTGTGCTGTGAGGCTAAAGGTGTGTTAACACACTAATGTGTTGATGAATATTCCTCCTCACATACGCAAATTCATTATTTTAATCTATTGCCATGGCAGTTCATCCATATTAATTAGGGCTATTTACACCTAAAAGCAGAGAGACAACATAAGAGAAAGGAAGAGAAAAAAAATGAGAGACTGAGTGAGCGAAAAAGAAAAAAAGAATGAAAAAAAGAATGAAAGCAAGAAAGAAAGAAAGAAAGAAAAGAAAAGAATGAACGAACAAACAAACTAGTAAAAAGTAAAAGACAGAATGAAAGAAATACAAAAATGCACAACATAGCAAAGGAATGAACAAAATATTGGACAAATGAATAAGAAATAAAGACAAATAGAAAGAGACAGGAGGAGACAAATGAAGAAAAAATGAAAATATTTACAATTAACAAAATAAAGGAAAAGGACTAAATGAAATGAAGCAATATACAAAACAAATAACAGTGAAAGAGAACGAATGAAAAGAAAAAAAATAATTACAGTAAATACAGGACTGCAAGACAGATAGAATGAATAACAAACAAACAGGAGGAAAGCAATACAAAAAGAAACTAAAAAAAGACCATGTAAAAAGAAATCACATAATGAACGAAAGAAAGAGAATGGAGAATAAAATGAAAAATGGAACAAACAAACAAACAAACAAGAGTGGGAAAAAAAATGAAAAACAAAAGATCATTAACAAAAGACAATAGAAAAACAGAATGTGTCAGAATGAAAGACCAGAGAAAAATAAAAGAACAAACAAACAAAAGAGATCAAATGAATGAAAGACAAAAATAAACATGCAAGAGTACAAAAGAACATACAAACAAAAGAGAACACAAGAACTAGCAAACAGACAGAAGCAAAAAAAACAAATGAAGGACAGAACAAAAGGAAGAACAAATGAAAGACAAAACAGAAGCTAGAAAAAAGAAAAGCGTACTTAATAAGGGTTCTTGAAGCACCAGTACACACTCAGACTGATGTGGTTCAGTGTACACTATCAGGTCAGCGGGTGCATTCAGCACTTAAAATAAAGGTGCTGTGATAGCAGCAAAGCGCCTCAATCCTCCCTCCACATCCCTTCGCTCGTGTTCCTCAAGGCTATTCCCTGAACAGTCCCGGATGGCCACAGAGCTGTCAGCTATGATACACACATCAGCTCTCATCTCGCTTCCACTGCAGAAAGGAGCCATCAAAACCTCCAGCACGCCAGTAAATTCACTTCTCAGGAGTGTACACGGGCTTTCCTGCCTGCTGTCATAGAAACGAGCACGGAACAACGAAGCAGTTTACACTGAGCAATGCCATTTTTCAAGGTGTCTTTTTGTTTGTAAATGAGGGTGATTTGCACGTGATGCTTCCCACAGGAGTTTCAACTGCACAGAGTGTTTTAACAGCATCTTCATTACGACGACAAGAGCTTTCTACAGAAATACATGCATACCGTTTAAGAAAAGACAAATGTATTTTTGTTTGAAGTGAACAGTCACTGATATTTTTAAATGTTCTCTAGGTGCATCTAAGGAGAAGGATGGTGATAAACTGAGGGGAAATGTGAAAGAATCACCTCATTTTCTGAACTGGAAAATCACAGAATGGATTTAAACATGGTAAAATGTTAAACTGTGCTAAGAGTATTATTAAATTTGCCAAAACAGTTAGCAGGGGAACTTTGTGCAACAACAACAGCTGTTCCAATTCTGCAGGAATCTCCAGATTTGTCCCTGTGGTTCAGCTTATGACTGAAAAAGAGAACAAAAGATTACAAAGTGTTCCAAGTCCTAAATATTACACAAATTATCCATGACGTTTAATTTATCTTCCCAAAACTTTGTGTGATCTTCTTATAAAATGCTTCACTTTCATAAATCTCATCGCCACGGGCAACACACAAATATTATTTCCTTCCAAAGATACAACCTGCTAACATACACAGTTCATTTTATGAGGTGGTTCATTGAGCAAGAAATGGAGCATTGAAGACTAATGAAGTTCATTCTCTAAGGTGGGGGTGGGAGATATGGTTAAAGCAGTATACAGAAAAAAAAAAAAAAAAAATTTACCCATATATTTGTAAATGTGAGTTTGCAGGCTGAACTGAATGTAACAACACTGTGTACTGCAAAAAAATAAAAAGATGACAACACATCTTTCCATTCAGTTATCCTCGTATCAAATGACTCTTATGAACCAGTTAATCTAATGAATCATTCGAAAAGCTTCACAAACTCAGAAGGTGGTGGTTTTGATCACTGCACAAACTTATCACTCAACATTGAACTTGTTTACTGAACTGTAGATTATCAGTACTTTTAGTTTCATTGCAATATACATGACTTTTATAAAAAAAAAAGTGGATTTTTATTTCTTTTCAAAAATAAGTAAATAAATAAATATATTATTACTGACCAATTATTAAAGAACATATGCATGCACTTTTAGCTGTGATCTCAGTATGTGATAAGAAATCAAAACCAACAAAATTGGCATGCATTAGCTCGGAGGGATGGTTCAACATTCACAGTGATAAAACATATCAGAAAAAAAGAAAATAGTCCAGCAAGGGATTAATGTTAGCATAAGCTCCTCAGGGCAAAATTAATGAAAACTCAAATTTAAAAACTGACCAGAAATGTTTAATTTATCAGCAACAGCCCAGCCCGTTTTGACTCCACATACATCTTTGGTATGCAAAAACATCATTTAGACAAAATGTTGGTAGCGACGGCAGTCGATATACATGTGTCAATAGCAATAT
>JAFVLL020012347.1:14725-37242 GCA_021397915.2 Tor tambroides | reverse complement strand
AAGTGTAAGCTTTCACAATTTCTAACGAAAATTAATTATTTTCCAAGCCTAACTAAATAACTGGAGACAGAGTTATTCTTAATTCCATGTAGATCGCAAACCACTGAAATCGGCTGATAAATGTAAACATCCTCCGTTTACCTCCATTTGTTTTTAAGGCAGTCTTACCCGGACCAACATGGCGGACGCGTCGCGAGTGGAGGTGACGTATTTCCGCTCTTGAGTGGAGCTCCACTCGCCCAGTATGGCTGCAGCCAGACCCTATTGCAAGATGGGGCCATGACTCAAACATTTCTTGTTCTGCCAATCATGGCAATAAAATAATAAAAGTAGATGATTTTTAAATTTTTTTTATTTATCTTTTATGTTAAACACTTACAAAAATCTAACCTTCTTTGGAGATTATTATTATTATTTTTTTTAAATACACGTTGGCCACAATTAATGGTTGGCCACATTCAATACTTTTTGCAACCTCCTTTTTCAAACCTTTTATCTGCTGGTATTTGCTAGATGCCATGTATCTGATTATGAACAAGATGTCCAGGACCTCAGACAGAAAAATAGACCTACAACATTAAAGATGCAGCAGTATATTTATGGGATACTTTTTTTTACCCCTTTGTGCATCAAACCCATCTGGAGTGTTTGCTGCTAAAAATGTAATTTTTTAGTTTCATCTAACCATAGAGCCCAGTCCAGTTTGAAGTTCCAGTAGTGTCTGGCAAATGAATTTGCTGGAGATTGTTTTTGTGTTTTATGTCACTTATAACCATGGGCTTTTACTACATGCTTTTACTGCACTCATCTATTACCCTTCTTACAAAGGACACAGAAAATGGATGGAAAGATAGATGTCACCCTTCTTTGTGTTTATAGTCAAGAAGTATGAAAAATGTCAGTGCAAAAAGAGAAGAGTTTCATGAGGACAGGCATAAATTTAATCTAAAAGCTGACTCTGACCTGTTGAACTTGGAACTCAATATAGTTTTTCCAGTACACCGTATTTATAACTTCAGCAGAGTCACACAAAATCTAGTTTTGCTATAGATTTTAGATATTTCTGTTTAAATAGACTCTGATCACCAAAAAGGGCCTGAAAATGATGAAGTAAATAAATGACCCCTGACTCTCCAACTAGAGTTCCTTCACTGATTTAAAACCATTGTCATCACTGACTGTAAATGAACCCCTCAGTTAGAGCCTACATTTAGTTTACAGCTCAGCAAAGAGTAATATCTATTATATTAAACAAATGTTTTTATTTCTGTCATCTTATGTAATTATTGTACATAATTATTAACATTCACATGTATTCGTTTCAGTAAGAACATACAGTTTGGAATGTACTCAAAATGCACACTGGCCATCATACACATGATGATCACACACATACCACAGTCAACTGAAGGCAATGCTTCTATCGTAACCTACATTGCATTCACTCTTTTTTACTCTTTTTTGCTTTGGCATCAGGACGAGTCTTTCTGAAACATTTACGGAAAAGGAAACGGCATGTTTTAATAAAGAGGAATGTGATCAGTGCAACAATTGAGAATAAGAAGGCCACTACATCCAGGCAGTGGTACTGATACCAGCTCAGATCATGTGCCTGAACTCGGAGGTGTTTAGCTCCTTTATTCCGCATCACAAATTCAATCCAGTAAACTGCCTGATCCAGAGGCTTCATTGGCTGATCATGGTGGATTCTGGACAGTCTCATGACGCTCTCCTTGTATCTGATTAGAGAAGAAATGGAAATTATTTTTCTTGAGGTTAAATTTATAATTTTAGTGAAGTTTTTGTTCAAAATCCAATATAAATGTAGTAATACACAAACATTTTCCACTCTGTTTCTAGCCTTCTGACTAAAAAAACATTTTAGTGTTATTTCTAAATTAAGGAAACAAATTGGAAAAGTCCTTTAGTAACAGATTATTTCAAAGCTCATTATAAATTTACGAAGGACTTAACTCACAATGGATTATTTACAACAGTCTTGAGAGCGTCCACCAGGTCTTCGGACTGCATTTTGTTGATGTCAAGAACGACAGCAGCTCCTTTGGTTTTCATGTGCATTAGGTTATCAGGCTGGTCAGCAAAGAGTGGCAAGCCCACCATTGGGACACCATGATAAATAGCCTCATACAGTCCATTTGTCCCACCATGGGTAATGAAGGCCTTTGTTTTTGGATGACCTATCAGATAAAATAAAGTCTGTATCTATATGACATCAGTTAATGTTCTTGTATAATGAGCTGAAATGACACTTTCCTTACCAAGCAAATCATTCTGTGGGATCCAGTCATAGATTTTTGTATTGGGTGCGAGAGTTTCTGGTGTTTTCCCATGATAACGCCAAACAACCTGTGCAAATACATTTATTAACAGTTCAGTCATGACAGCTCTCATAAAGGATTGTAAAATCTTTATTAATGTAAAATAGAATGTGCATAAGTTTTGTCTTGGCGTTTGATCTGCTATGCTGCTGCTGCTAGAAAGAGAGGAAGATCCCCTCGTAGCAGATCAAGGCAGGTGGTGCTGGGGAGGCGGTGGGCTAATAAGAGGATACGCATCGCGAGCAGACATGGCATACATAGACTACGTCTAGGTTATATAGGTACACGGTAATGAGTATGTGAACCCGATTTGGTGAGAACATTGAATTGAATGAACCAATTAAAGCGCAAATAGAGTTTCATGGCTGAACTATTCATTTGCTCTGAGCATATGAACACCTGAGCAGTAAATTTATAGAAAAGTTGGGTTCTGTGAAAAAAAAAAGTATTTTAAAGTAAATGTATTTATTGTTCCTACATAGAATTTTTTATTTTATTTATTTTTATTTTTTAATTATTGTATACTGGTAACCCTTTTAAGACACACCTAAAGAACTCTAAGGTTGTTAAGAGAGTACGTCATTGCTTTGTATGATGAGCAAATTAATTTAGGCTTTAATTCACATATAAACATACATAGATAACCTCAAATATGGCAAACAGCAAAGCTCAAATGTGCTTGCTTGATCATGTAAAGTGATTGTGAAACAACGGGATGTTGAGTAATTGATAAGAGAATTTTCATTTTTGGCTGAACTGTTCGTAATTCACAATGAATAATTTGTTGCCTCATTAAAGACATTAAAGGGGTCATCGGATACAAAATTCACTTTTGCATGTCGTATGAACTGAAATGTGCCTTGGCAGTGTGTGTCCACAACCACCCTATATTGATAAAAATCCACCCAGTGGTTTTATTAAAATCGTGATTAATCAAAGCCCCTTTCTGAAATCAAGCCGATCTCAGATTCTTGGCTGTGTGACGTCACATACCCAGGCCACTCCCACAATAGTTGACTGACAGTGGCGTTTTAGCACAGACCCGCCCTGAGTGAGCTGTAGACAGTCCGCCATTGTTTCACCGCTGGAGCGAGTGTAGACAAGAATGTCTCCACATGCTACAAGACTGTGTACTTAAAGGCCCGGGTATACTTCACTTTCCGCATTCCGTTCCGTCTCGCGCACAGCCGCGTCCACACAGCTTTCAAAGTATACTCAACCGCGGATGAGTGTGGACGGACAAGCTCGACACATGCGCAGTACCACCTACTTGACTTGCGCTGTCTCAACATTCACCTCGCGCATGCACTGTTGAACGCACGCTGTCCGCGCGGTCTCAAAAAATTGCCTGCACGCGGACAGGGTGCACGGCTGTCCGCGAGCCCTCCTGATGACGAAAATGACGTGAAGTATATTTCGGCTTAAAGGGGTCCTCGGATGCCCATTTTCCATAAGTTGATATGATTCTTTAGGGTCTTAATGAGGCAGCTGTTCTATTTCTATAAAAAGATTGTTTCACACCTTTTGTGGGATCTGGCCAAGAGCAGAAGCAATAGTGTTTGCTCTTTCCATTGTCAGGTTGCCGATCATGGAACCCAAAGAGAACACAACGATGCCATGATCTCCTGAGCTCTGAACAAACTCCTCCATTTCCTAAAAGACAAATGAGCACATATTGTCACAAAAACTGCAAACATTACAATTACAAACATAATGAAAAAATTCAGTTAAATTATTGCCCTGACATGTTATTTTTCCCCTATATCTGGCTTTTCATGAATAAATTAAAACTGAACTAATTTCCCACCAGAAATGTCATGTCAAAGCGTGCCACATGCACTTTATAAAATGAGACTGACACTGCAAATCCACAGTATCTTTTGAGGTCAGCGTAGTGTGGGATTACAAATTTAAGAATTTAAGGTCTGCTGATCCTACATCCTGATATAACATCACATGAAAAACTAAGGTGAATTACATTGTACTGGGCATTCAAAGTGAATGTGATGAACATGTTCAGCATAAGTTTACTGATTAGACGGAATATAGTTTCCAGTGAGGGGATTTTTGCAGTTTTTTTTTCTTCCTATTTAGTCAAACTATGTGTGAATGTTAACATGTCTAAAGTTCTAGTGACCAGGTGGTGCATAAAACATGTGGTGATAATGTTATGCATATGGTCAATGCACGCTGGTGCTCACAAGGCTGTAGGGCATTTGATGTAAATTAGGTCTGTTTGAGCTCTCAGTTTGGGGTACATTTTATCACCTCTGTTTAACCCCTGGGTGTAAGACCAATATGGATAAAGATTGCCAACTGAAGGCCTATAAAATACAATGTTTGCCTGCCATAGGCTGACTTTGATGACTGCAGTGCCACACAGCATGTTAGGAGCTAAATGAAATCCCGCTCCATACATACATCCACGGGCATGGAATTACAAAATTACTTGATTCATTGTAATGATGTAAAAGAAGAATTCAGAAAAGTATTTCAGAAGAGCTGATATTTCAAAACAGAAAGCAAAGCAAAGTCATTACCTTTGGCAGAGGCTTGGCAGGTTTGCAGTGTAGTCCTCCAACAAATTTAAAATTAGGCAGGAATGGGCGTGGATACTCAAAATCCCAGTAAGTTCTAATCAACCAGATGTCAGCTTTTCCCATGGTCTCACACATTGTTGTGGGTTTTCCTGTCACATACAGAGATATAGTGCCACTCATTTGATGCACAGTAGGTCAAGTGTTCAATCATTTTGCTTTCTTTTGCTTTATACAGCCTTCTTGTCCTAAACTCTTTCGATACACATTTCAGTCCATGAGTGTGTCTGCACTATACCGCAATAAAGATTCTATTTGAGGTAGACAGACAGACATCTACAAGGGCTTAAACAGTGCAAAAATCCCAGAGCTGTTGGACCATATAATAAATATTACTTATTAAAAAAAACTTTGCTTACATTTTCACTGTAATAATAAGAAAAGTATTGCTACTTGTTGATTTACAGCCTGTCAACAATTTAATATTTTTGCTTTCTTTTGCTTTATTTACAGGAGCTCTCTTGAACACTCAAGAAAACTGTAAATAAACGTATTTTCAAATTCAGTTGACAATAGTCACGTTCAAGTGTTTACATACTTATTTTTTTCCTGTTGATGGGATTATTTGAGGTCTACACCCAAAGTAACATTTTTTTAACTAATCAGTTGAGTGACTTATTCAATGACTATAAAGACAGTCATTTTCACCACCTACTTATGTATCGATGTAACCTACAGAAAGGAGTTGTTAAAAGCCCTCTTTCACTACTGCTTGTAATGCATAATCACAAAGAAACAGAATGATACAAATGGTAAAAAAACTATGGAAGCCAGTTTCTGCCTCTGAATAAAAAATAAAACAAGGTAATTGTGACTTTTTAAATCACACAATTCTGACTTTCCTTTCTCACAATTGTAAGTTTACATCTCTCAATTATGACTTTTTTTTCTGTTAGAATTGCGAGTTTATATCTTGCAATTTACTTTTTTTCCTTAAAATTCACCCTTCGCTGGAAGTGTTATTCACAGGCGATCTGACCATAACACTGAATCTGCCATTTTGTCTGACAAACAAACCAGACAGGAGAGTAGATTAATGTCGGTTTACTTAAACGTGAAAATACTGTGTATTGACGTCTTTCTGCATTTGAAACAAGATTCTGATGTTCATTCATGTTTATTTTGTGCAATAACTTCTAAAGAGGAAGAGATGATCGGTTCACATGCTGCTTGAGCTGAGGCGCTACAGCGATCTGTCACAACACATTAAAAAGCCACAGAATGGTGTTTATTGTTTGAATTGATTAAAAATGACAAATTTATTTGAACGCTGAGACTTTGTTTCATTCCAAAAGTAACTTGCTCGGTCTTTTCTTGCAGCTGCAAGAAAAAAAGTCAGAATTGTGAGATAAAAAGTTGATAAGTAGTTTTTTCTTTTTTAATTAGTGGCAGAAATGGGCTTTGGCTTTCATTAAAAACAGTGCCGCTGGACCAACGCTATCTCACGGCAATTCGTACGTATTTTACGAGGTGGCTAATTCGTACGAATTCGTACGACCTCACTCGTACGATTTAGTACGATTTGTCTAAACCCCAGTGACGGGTAGGTTTAGGGGCGGGGTTAGGTGTAGGTCATTCGTACAAATTCATACGAATTGGCAACTCGTAAAATACGTACGATTTGGCAAAAATCGTATGAATTTGTACGAGTGAGGTCGTACGAATTCGTACGAATTAGCCACCTCGTAAAATATGTACGAATTGCCGTGAGATCGGGCTGGCTGGACAGTATCAGCAATCTTAGAATGTCACTCAGGCAATCAAATATATGGACTATTGTAGAATTATAAATATTATTATTTGTTAAAAAATGCTGCTTATGTTTTCAGTGTAATACATAGTAAAATATCTTAGGGCCAGTTTTACTAAGCAGGGCAAATTAGCGCGAGAGCGCAATTCCAAAACAGCGTCGATGGGCGTGGAAATTTCTGCGGGTGATTTGCTAACAACGCGCAAATTAAAGAACACAAACGCAACGTCTCATTTACATATCGACCAATGCAATATACCAAGCGCAGCGCAAATTAGCGTAGTCGCAAATAAAGAATAAAGAAATAAAGAAGTCACAGTACATTGAAAAGAACCGGAGGCCAAAAAATTAAGGGTTGCAAGAAGTTTTGATAGACCTGGTATTGCGTGACTAGTTGAGGGCTCCAAATCGTCTTTTATTTAATGAAGAAAATTAAATATAACATGGTCTGGCAAACTGTATGTTCGGATAATGTGTTCTTATAGCATTTCAAATAAATTAATACTTGTGGAAAAAATCCTCTCCCTTCTACCACGTGCTCTCTGTTCTCGCGGTGCCTCTTCCTAGAAACAATAAGTGCAGCCATTTAAAGCGCAAAATAGTTTAAGACATGTTTTTTTGGGCGTTAAATAATGGCACAAATACCAGTAATTTGACGAGCGCAAACGTTAGTAAATCTCGTTGTGTGATACATTTGAATACTCTCCTCCCATAAATTTTTCGTCTGACAGGGAAACTTATACAAATGCATATTCAATAAGGTCAGGCATAAAAATAACTGTCCACGCCTTTTCAGCACTAATTGGTCACTGCGTGTCTTTAGTAAAACCTGACAGTACAGTTTTAACACCAAAGTGCTGGCGCAAGCTGTTAGTAAAACTGGCCCTTACAGACTTAATTACTTTTGAATTATGAATGTAGCAAGATCCTACATTATACTACTTTATTACTACGTATATGTTATTAGCTATATGTTTGCTAAATACTGTCACACATTCTGTAGCTTATATTAATTGAAAAATTTATTTAAACCAACTTTGTCACAAGGGTAAACCGCAACTAGAAAAAGACATAGACAACTTCACAATTAATGCATAGAAGTGGCCAAAAACAAAATAATTACCCCATATTTCAGTGTAAAGTGGATCAAAAGTTAACTTCATGTTCAGTTGGAATATAGCCGTATATATAATGTAGAGGAGCATGTTTTCAACTCTCTCTGTGAAGCTCATATGGTCAGTGAGGCGATCATGCAAAGCGACCGCGGGAACATAGGACGGTGGTGCAGGCATCTGACCGCAAAGCCGCTCTAAAGTATACCCAAATGTCAAGCGCAGCGACAGGACGTGGGGGATATTCAGCGTCTGTGCCATCAAGTCAGTGCACGGCATCATCGGATCAGAAAAAAGCACATCATAATGAGATTCCCGAAGCGTGTGTAAAAGATCCTCATTTTGAAACATGCCCTTGCAAACATCAGCAGCGAGCACCATAAAGTTGGTCATCACTCGCCAGACCATTAAGACTCGCTCATATTTGGTGACCGAGTCAATCATCCAGAGATTAATGAACTCACTCCACACAGCATTGGCCTCTTTTTTCTTCATATTGACTTTAAACACATTGAAATCGAACTGCTCCTTCCGTGTGTGCGGTACAGTAGGTGATGAAGAACTGACCAGAACCGTCACGCTGTGGTTACGATCGGTCAACGCGTCAATGATCGCACGCATGTTGTGCCAGTGGCTGTATTCGCCTGGCAAAACCAAAACCTTGCCAGCATTACCAGCCTTTATTCCACACAGCAGTAGAAACACAAATAAAGTCCCAGAAATCATGGTGAAATATTTCTGCTTCTGGGTAAGTGTGTGATCTGAGGAACAAGGCTCCAAATGTATAGGCTATGTGCAAAGCAGGATTTGGGCAAAGGTTGTGTTGCATTATGGAGGGTAGTTGTACTTTGTCCTCAATGAATAAAGCCATTTTCCCCAAAAGATAATGCATACTGTTGACTTAAACTTTCACTCAACTTTTACTCAATACAAGCTTACAAATTTCACTGTAATTGTTTTATTTTGCATTACTGCATGCTGTACTTTAGAGTATGTAAAGAAATATGCAAATATTATTGAGAACAACACTGTTATTATAATGGCTATATTTAATAAACCTCCTTTTCTGGGGTAAAAATGATTTCCATTTGCTCAAGTAGCTAAGAAAAAAAAAATCTGTTACAATTTCTATGACTTTCCAAAAGAGGAAATAAATATTGAGAGAGAGATTTATGTTGGTCAGAAGAGCGAAAGGGTAACACTTTACTTAAAGTTTTTATGTATAACGCTTTATAATGGTATTCATAATACACCCTCTAATGCATTATATTTTTTTCATAAGTAATTGTGACCAAAGTTGACATGCATTATAATATTTGAAGGTTTGTTTGTCATGTGTTTTAATGAATTTTTATTGTAATTTCTAATGGTGTAACAATGAATAGATAGGTATTATGATGTATTATAATTGTGGTTATAATTATTCATGAGATCATGCAATGCATTATAATGTGACTTACAAAACTACTTTTATAATGCATTATATAATGGCTTTAAGTGTCAAATTTGCTCAAAACGTCAGCACTGTTGGACTGTCCCTCATGCTGATGCTTAAAATTGAAGGTGACTGCATGACGATAAAATTACACATCACAGCAGTAAAATTAGTTTAACATTTTGACATGCATTAGATACTTGGTTTCATACCCATTAAACTCTCTGTGCATTTCATGTTTTGAGCCCAAACCAGCTTAGGTATACATAAATAAATGGCTTAAATTGACCTAAAAAAGACTGATCTAAGGGTATCTTGCCAAGTGTAAATTACTCAGAATAGCTATATAAGGCTTATATAGGCTTGTTTTAAAGATACAATTGAAAATTAAAATCCTTTAAATTCCAAAACTGTCAAAAGTTGCTGCATCATTATTTGGGGGGCATCAAAATCATTTCGGGGAGAAATAAAGTCAGTGCAGAGGTCAGAAGTTTAATCATAAAGCGTAGTGGCAAGACTTATGCTATGAAATGGACATTTTTCTGAACATTTGATTGTAAAATTGCAATGTTTATTTGGTTTACAGGTAGGGGTGTGCATTATGATGATATTTGATCTAGAATGATGAAAATGTCTCCATAATGACCCAAGACCAAACAATCGCAATCTTATCTTCTTTGGCTCCCCTCAACCAGCAACTGGCCTCGGCCAAGGCCGCTGTTGAAAAACAACCTCCGGGAAGAGCACTGCAGTGAGACGCTCTTGCATTCCTCCCCCCTTCCACAGACACCTGATGATTGCTGACTCTGTCTGGGTCCTGATCAAGGCTGTCTCCATGGCAACTTGCTGTGCCCCGGCTCACAAATTCCGTGACTGTGGCAACTTCTGATTTGACAGACACCTGATGATTGTTGACTCTGTCTGGGTCCTGATCAAGGCTATCTCCATATACAGACACATACGCACATATATACAGATATGCATTCACCTCCCCACCCCCGATCCCTCGCCTTCACCGCTTTGTTCCGCCAGCCTGACAAGCGGGTCTGTGACCAGTGCCGAGAATGGCTGCAGGACCGGATGGCTGCTTGCCGGAGCTGGATCACCTCCCCTGTTGCAAAGTCGTGTGTCTATGCTGTATTGATTATGTGCTTTTGTTGCTGAGGTGTTTTTTCTGTTCTCACACTGTACTCCCAAAGGAGCATAGTCTGGGGGTTATTTTTTTTCTCCTCCCCTTCCTCATGTTATGCTGTATTTTTTCCAATTCCCTGTCTTCCTGTCCTGTCTATCCCCTTGTCATATTGTATGTATGTTGTGTATGTATGGACAGGTTGATGGCTAATTTCACTGGTACTTGTGACTAGTGACAATAAAGGACTGGCTGGCAATTAATGCACTTTTTCGGAAATATCATTTCGGTCAGAACCACTATCGTCAAAGATGACTGACAGTTAGCATACAGTTTGGATTGACGGTATGGTTTTGTTCTGGGCAAGAACTCCCTGTGCATCCATGCAGTCTAGCATAGATAGAGCAGGGAGAGCAGCAATACTCCCCAGGGTGAACAGAACAGAACAACATAAATGTATTGTGGATATCATTAGGTTCAATAATTTAATGTATATTTTAGAATTAGTCTGATTCAAAGGAGAATCAGAAGCCTGAATCCTGACTGACAAGAGGAGGAGTCAGAGATGGAGGTGGGTAATTAGCTATTGAGCAACACGAAGCTGGTGATAATACTGAAGGACCTTATATATGAATGTTGTGATAGGTGTCGCATCCCTATAGGTAGACGTGGATCAGCTGATAGTCAGCTGATGTGAGCTTGACTTATGTGACCTGCCAGAACTAACGCTGACGCTAGATTTCTGTCAGGGCCACTATCGTCAAAGATGTGCATCCATGCAGTCTAGCATGGATAGAGCAGGGAGAGCAGCAATAATCCCCCAAAACAAAACCATATGCCATATCCCCCGACACAAAATGAAAGCTAAAATATCAAGCCTTAAGCAACAAGCATGTAGCCCTTTACACTGAATGAAACAAGAATGTTGCCAAAACCCGCATAAGCCATAGCCATGCATGTTGCCCTTAACCAGATGACCTAACAAGTATGTTGCCAAACCTGAAAAGCTTAATCAGCAACATGTTCTCAATAACAACCAGACAGCCTTAAGAACAAGCGTGCTACCAATAACAACTAGACAGCTTAGGAACAAGCGTGCTACCAATAACAACCAGATAGCTTAGGAACAAGCGTGCTACCAATAACAACTAGACAGCTTTGGAACAAGCGTGCTACCAATAACAACCAGATAGCTTAGGAACAAGCGTGCTACCAATAACAACCAGACAGCTTTGGAACAAGTGTGCTACCAATAACAACTAGACAGCTTTGGAACAAGCGTGCTACCAATAACAACCAGACAGCTTTGGAACAAGCTGTTCCCAATAACAACTAGACAGCTTAAGAACAAGCGTGCTATCAATAACAACCAGATAGCTTAGGAACAAGCGTGCTGCCAATAACAACTAGACAGCTTAGGAACAAGCGTGCTACCAATAACAACCAGATAGCTTGGAACAAGCTGCTCCCAAGAATAACCAGACAGCTTAGGAACAAGTGTGCTCCCAACAACAACCAGACAGCTTTGAATGTTGCGTTCTGGTCATCAACTAGACAGCTTTGAACAAGTTGCTCTAATAATAAATTAGACAGCTTAGGAACAAGCGATGTTAAGTTACCAATAACACTAGATAGCGAAAACGTTAAAACAATAACAACCGACAGCTTTGGAACAAGCAACCACAACAATCAGAAGAAGTTGAACAAGCGTGGGAAACAATGGCAATCAGATAGCTTAGAATAATAAAGTGTCACAACCAGATAGCTTGGGAACAAGTACATGCTAAGTTACCATAACACTAGATGTTAAATGCTTTACCAAACATAACAACTAGATAGCTTAGGAGCAAAGATGCTAAGTTACCAATAACACTAGATGCGCTTAGAATGTTTACTGCTACCAATAACAACCAGACAGCTTAGGAACAAGCGTGCTCCCAATAACAACCAGACAGCTTTGGAACAAGTGTGCTCCCAATAACAACCAGATAGCTTAGGAACAAGCATGCTAAGTTACCAATAACACTAGACAGCTAGAAAATGTTATATACCGACAACAAACTGATAGTTTAGAACATGCATGCTAAGTTACCGATAACAACTACAGATAGCTTAGGAACAAGCGCGGCTACTTGATAACAATCAGATAGCTTAGGAACAAGCATGCTAAGTTACCACAATACTAGACAGCTTAGAAACCAGTCATATGCTACCAATAACAACAACCAGGACAGCGAACAAAGCATGTCTTCAACAACAACTGGTAGACAGTTTTGGAACAAGCGCGTTCCCAATAACAACCAGATAAAGCTTTGGAACAAGCGTGTTCCAATAACAACTAGACAGCTTAGAACAAGCTTGCTACCAATTACAACCAGATAGCTTAGGAACAAGGCAAGCATCACTGGCGAATACAAACTACAGATATGTTTGGGAATACATGCTAAGTTACCAATGTGTTCAGACAGCTTAGGAAACGTTTACAAATTATAACAACGATAGCTTAGGAGTGAAGTAGCGCGTCACCAGTTAACATTGACAGCTTAGGAACAAGCATGCTACCAATACAACCAGACAGCTAAGGAACAAGCTGCGTTCTAATAACAACCAGACAGCTTTGAACAAGCATACCACAATAACAATCCGAGCAAGCCTGGAACAAGTGTGCTCCCAATAACAACCAGATAGCTTAGGAACAAGCATGCTAAGTTACCAATAACACTAGACAGCTTAGGAACAAGCGTGCTACCGATAACAACCAGATAGCTTAGGAACATGTATGCTAAGTTACCGATAACAACCAGATAGCTTAGGAACAAGCGTGCTACTGATAACAATCAGATAGCTTAGGAACAAGCATGCTAAGTTACCAATAACACTAGACAGCTTAGGAACAAGCGTGCTACCAATAACAACCAGACAGCTTTGGAACAAGCGTGCTACCAATAACAACCAGACAGCTTTGGAACAAGCTGTTCCCAATAACAACTAGACAGCTTAAGAACAAGCGTGCTACCAATAACAACCAGATAGCTTAGGAACAAGCGTGCTACCGATAACAACCAGATAGCTTAGGAACAAGCATGCTAAGTTACCAATAACACTAGACAGCTTAGGAACAAGCGTGCTACCAATAACAACCAGACAGCTTAGGAACAAGCGTGCTCCCAATAACAACCAGATAAGTAAGGCACATTATCAGTATGATCACATAGCAGGAGCATTTCACTGAAAATGACTAAATGAGTCTAGCAAGACGGAAAGCCTTAGCAAGCATGTTGCCAATAGTCTGAGAGCATGAAGAAACTTAGCTTAGCTTCCTGAGAGATTCAGAGATGAATGAGAGTGAAACATAGCCAGCTGGGACGTGGGGCTTGATCTCTAATCCTCCTTCACGTGGGGAGTGAAGATCCCATCTAACTTGTTCTTAAGTCAGTCTTATAACTCATGGAGTCCATATCAATAATAGCAATGCGTGAAGCAATGCTACTTCCGAATCGGCACTCATGATCAATGCGTGAAAACTTGCACTTACCCCACTTTCCCTTACTTATGGCTCGCCAGAGCGATCTCTTCCAGTTTAATGCACGTTACAACAGCTTGTGCCGGGCAGTGCCTATTATATCAGTGAAAAAATGAGGAGACATGTTAATGCAGCGACAAGCACGTTGCCGGTAACGCAGATAGTACCGCACATTGCCAACTAAACAACTAAATGAGCCTAAGCAACGTGGATAGCCTTAGCAACACGCATGTTGCCAATAACTGAGAGCATTAAAAGGAGCTTAGCTTGTGAAGATGTTCGAGAGAGTGAAACATAGCAGCTGTACCGAGGATGCTTGATCTCTTGATATCATTCTTGGGGATGAAGTTCCCATCTGGACTTGTTCTAGAGTTGGTCACATAACTCGTGGAGTCCATGTCAATAATGTAGCGAAGCGTGAAGTAATGCTAACTCTGTCATTTCCGAATCAGGCAGCTTATGATCAATGCAGTGAATTCACGTGTTCAAGTTACGACTTGAATGAATCAGAGGTGAGTCCATTGGGGAAGCGAATTCCACTCGCTAAATTCCCGATTCCTAGTGATGATGGTGTTTTGCTCGCCATTTAATTAACTACTGAGCAACACGAAGCTGGTGATAATACTGAAGGACCTTATATATGACTGCTGTGATAGGTGTCGCATCCCCATAGGTAGACGTGGATCAGCTGATAGTCAGCTGATGTGAGCTTGACTTACGTGACCTGCCAGAACTAACGCTGATGCTAGATTTTATCGTGGGACAGTGCACGTTCTATCATTTGCAGTTCTGTGGCTTTCGCCTACATTTCAACATGCAGTGCAAGTACGTGAAAAATTGGGTTGTGCACTAGAAGGCGGCTTGTTAACAGGCTGGTATACGATGCTCATGATTTAAGTGAGTTTTAGCAATGCAGTGACAATGGATGAAAACACGGAGGAGTTGGTCTCTAAAAAAAATCATGTTGCATAACATCTATCTGCAAGAAAGTCATCAGTACATTTTCCTTCAGCTGGAAGAAAAAGAGGGACTTAAGTAATGCACAAACTAAACTGAAACTACCTCAACAAAAACTCATCATGAATCAGGATGCAGAACAAGTTTTGCACCTTTGGTTGATTGTTTTGGTTCTGAATCATTAAAAAATCTACTTAAGAGATTACAAAAGGTATGCATTTTATATTTGATATTTTTTAAATTAATCTATTTATAGTGTTGTGTTTTTACCTTTTGAAGCCAATGTTTATTTTGGGGGCTTACTAAAGTCTCTGACTGTACTTACATATTTTTAACTAGACCACATTAATATTTTTATTTAAACATTTTTATTTAACCTTAAAATAAGCTATTTACATGTCTTAATTCTGTTTTAGTGGCATCTGTTTGGTTATTCTATACTTTTCATGGTAGATGCTATCTCAAAAAATAGAAAGGGAAAAGAAAATACTGACAATGGGGACATTATTTTGGCTGTATTGTAGGTCAGTAATTTGCGAAATAATCTTAAAAACCAACATGAAAAGAATTGTGATAAAATCATGAATCATGATTTTTTACTGAAAAAAATAGTGATATATTTTTTTTCCCATAACGCCCTTTTACAGGGCGCACACACACACAGGCCTATATTATATGTGTATGTGCGCAAAGGACATTTTGTTTCTGTATATATCCACCTTTTTCTTTCGCCCCATGACGCTTTGCGCAAATTATGGATGTAACTTCTAGACATGAGGATTTGGGGAGAAAAATGAAAGATTCTTAGTGCACTCCAGGAAATTATTTATGGTTTAGGCCTATATCGTAAATTAAATCAGGAGAGGAGACCATACATGCACAGTATATGTTGTCTTTTTTCATTTACTTAAAATAATCAGGAGGAAAATAATGCAGTGGGCTAAAAAGAACTATTCTATAGATGTTGTTATATCGCGTCACATTAATATACCAAACTTAACATTATTCTCATGACTTCTGAAAACAGAAAATGAATGAAAATTTACAGCCCATACAGTCCAAATGATGGATAAGGATTATATGCAGCACAAGCTTATGGTTTGAAATGATTCCTTGCAGCCTTTTTGAGTGGACTTCCCCAAACCGGAAGTGCCTCCCATAATTTAGTAGGCTCTTTAAGAAAAAGGTGGATAACTTGGGCTCAAAAGTTGAAATGTGCAGAGAGTTAATGGGTATGAATATAGAAGACGAATATCAAACGTTAAACTTTACAAGAATTTATATTCCAGTGCTGGTGCAAGTTGCTGATCATTCAGTACCACAGTTAACACGATAACACATTTCAAGTCACTGAGTCTGTGAACAATGGATATAAACGCCTGTAACAGACTTCACCGACTAGAACTTCATAGCTAAACTAGAACTCAGTCAATTTGTCCACAACCTGAGAGAAAAGTCAACATTTGTGAACCACTGACATCTGTGAGGATCTTACCTAATACTTCACTGTAGTAATTATCCAAACTCATTGAGGCCATTCGAAACGCGAATGAATAAACAACATACACAATCATATTTTTCACTCTTTCCATGAAGCACATGTGATCTGTCATCTCCGTCGGAGGAACCGGTACATAAGAGGGTGGCGAGGGCATTTGTCCACACATCCTCTCCATGGAAAACCCCAGCGAAAACCGTAGAGAAAGCACGACTGGAAGGTTCAGAATCTCCGCTAGCAAGTCACTGCATATGATCATGGGATCATATAAGAGCACATCAAACTTTAAAACCGTCAAGTGACTAATAAGTGTTTCGTTACGCAGCATGCGGTCGCACAAAGTAAGGTGCATTTCGCGCACTTTCCCCAACACATCCATGATCTGGAGACCGATTTGGACCATATTTGGTCTGGGATACTGCATCCAGATATTGATCAGCTGTTCGCTCAGACCGTCCAGCTCGTGCGCCTTCACAGGCACATCAAACACCAGATACTGAAACCTCTCCTGCTGTGTGAAGTTTACAGTCGGCGAGGCTGAGTTCACCAGAACCGTCACGCTGTGGTTGCGGTTCAACAGTTCATCCACAATGTTGCGCATGTTGTACCAGTGGCTGTATTCTCCCGGCACCACAAGCACATTGCCACAATGCGTAAAGGTCAAGTCACTGAATAGGACAATTACGAAAAATGTAAAAGACTTTCCCAAACATTGCATTTTAGCATTCGTGAAGACGCAGCAGACAACCAGATTGTTTCATATGGGCGATTTCTCACTGGGTTTGATTAAGATACCCAGGCTCTGGGCGTACCCAGTCAGAGGGAAAGTTTCTCTGTAAAGGGCGGCGGCAGAGCAGGACTTTGAAATCACGTCACGTCACGTCACATCAACGAGTAAAGAGTCCGGAAACATAGGCTATTTTTATATAAACCATTATTTGTGAAAAAGAAGTGCTCTTAATTGTACACTTATTTGTATTGAATTTGTACTTGGAATACACTTAAAATCTTAAACGTATTAAAAAAAAAAACAGTACTTGCAAGTAATATAGTCCTATTAATGAAATAAAATGTCACTTAAGTGTACTTAAAGAGAATAATGTCTATGTTTTAATAAACATTTGCCATGATTTAAAGAAGTGTTGACTACACAGTGTTGACTAACAACGCAAATGTAAAGTTGGCTTTCTTACTTTTAACTGTAGTGTGTTTTCAATTTTACATTTAAAGTTAATATTATATTATTAATGTACTAATATTGCAACTTCATAATTACAAATGTGTAATTACAAATAGGCCTAAATTCGTGAGTATTAATTTGATTAAGTATTAATTAAATTAATGAGGAATTAATTCCAATGACGTTAAAGAATATTTTAGTTTAACGTAAATGCTTGTCAGGACATTTGTGACCCTGGACCACAAAACCAGTCTTAAGTGTCAATTTTTCGAAATTGAGATTTGTACATCACCTGAAAGCTGAATAAATAAGCTTTCCATTGATGTATAGTTTGTTAGGAAAGGACAATATTTGGCTGAGATACAACTATTTGAAAATCTGGAATCTGAGGGTGCAAAAAAAATCAAAATATTGAGAAAATCACCTTTAAATTTGTCCAAATTAAGTTCTTAGCAATGCATATTACTTATCAAAAATGAAGTTTTCATATATTTACAGTAGGAAATTCACAAAATATCTTCATGGAACATGATCTTTACTTAATATCCTAATGATTTTTGGCATAAAATAAAAATCGATCATTCTGACACATGCAGTGTATTTTTGGCTATTGCTACAAATATAACCCAGCGACTTAAGACTGGCTTTGTTGTCCAGGGTCACATTTGGCAGCACACTTTATAACCATATTTCGAAGATTATGAATTATGAAATTACACATAAAACTGTACTTAAGTCCTAAGTGGTGCAAAAAAGAACTCCAACTTTCAGCTAATTGCATTTAGTATACATTTGAACTACGATACATTTTCTTTTAATTGCAATTAACATTACACTGATCTGTACAACAACACAAATTAATCAGGCCAAACCTGGTTCCATTCATGCCTGGCAATATTTTTCTGCCAACATATGGGATTATATAAATGATTATATGAAGTAATCCCATTTCTTTCTTTCTTTCTTTCTTTCTTTGTCATCTAATTTGCAGGATGTACTGCTCCAGTGCACCTGAATGTAAAATAACTGCATGGCAAAGTGCACATTATCAGTGGTTTTATGTTTCTTGTATTGTTTGGAAAGATTGAGGCTATTTACAATGACGTGTTATAACCTCAGGTAACCTGTTTAAAGTGGTTTTGGACTCTGTACAACCTTCATACTCATGTTTTTCAGTTTGTTTATTAGCCAGAACTGCCTCATATTCTTCAACATCATATTCTTCAGTGGAATACGGCTGCATTTATGTTTGCAGAAAAATACTGTTAGAGGTTCTTTCCAGAGCTGCCAGTTAATCTGGTGACCCAGATTTTTTTTTTTTGTTCATGTTAAAGACCATTTGTGAAGTCTTTGTATTATCTAGTTCTTTGTATACGTGTAACATGACACTGACTCAGAATACAGGAATTAAGCAAACAGTGGTATGGCTCAAAAAGGGAAAATACTGTTTCATAACTCAGTTATTTCAAGCATGATGGAGTTTTGGGTCACAATAATTCCTAATGCTTGCACAGATTGATTTTATAGCAAATATGTTTTTCTTTTTCTAAATAACCTTGGTTAAATTAAACTGAAGTGAAGAATAGCCTTTCATACAGAAAATTTAAAAGGATTCATAAAGTTTAATGTTAGAGGGAGACTTACAGTATAAGAGGGATTATATCTGAGGAACTGTAAGGTTTAAAAGGAGTCAAAAGTCCAGTTACCCAAGAGCTTGTTTTCTCTTGCTTGTGTTTTTATGTGCACAAATATCATTAGATAAAAGTTTAAACATTTGTTTTCTTCATGACAGATTTAGCATATATCCTTTATAACTGTGAATATATCTGAAAATCAATAAAAGAGTTCAAGGACTGGCATGAGCTTTCTTAACCAATCAGAGAGCACAGAATATCAATCATTTTGCATAGGTTTGCTGGCATGCCTTTGCAGGGAGTGCATATTGTTGAAGTGCAAGGATCAGAAGTGTGTTTTTCTTCATCAGTGCGCCTCAAAAAGGGCATAAGATCACAAACGGTCAATGTGTAATTAATTAAATGGATTTTATCTAAGCTAGAAATGTGGAAATATTCAACAGCTTTTCATGTGTCTATGAGGTTTGTGTCTATACGCAAATTCACTTTGAACTGCATATACATTTCCATCCATTTGGATTACACAGTTACAGCTAAAGTTAAAAGCTTAGTGCAGGGGTGCCCAACCCTCTTCCTGGAGATCTACCTTCCTGCAGAGTTTAGTTCCAACCCTGATCAAACATGTTGTGTTCAATTATAAAGTCTGTTGGTTAAGAAGTACCATCAGAGGGAGCTGTTGTAAGGGATTGTCATGCATACATGTAAGTGAAGGAGAGAAGTGCTTCAGTAAACTGACGAACATATAAAGAGAAGTGTGTTCTTGTTTCTGATTTATGCTGGTGACATAGCAAAACACACCTGTCTGTAATTATCAAGTGCTCCTTCAGATCCTAATTAGTTGGTTCAGTTGTGTTTGATCAGGGTTGGAGCTGAACTTTGCAGGAAGGTAGATCTCCAGGAACAGGGTTGGGCACCCCTGGCTTAGTGTAATGGATATTTGTCAGTCATACATTAATGTAACACAGGTAAGATTTCTGAACTTCTGAACAAAATTTCTGGATAGAAGGCATAATTTATTATTAGCTATTTATATCTATTTGATTTATTTACTAATCATTTATTTCAAAATGCATTTATTCAAATCCCTTAGAATCAGCACAAATCTGTTCCTTGTGAAAACAATTACATTTACTCAGTTAAAAAGTATGAATATTGTTATAATATGATTAGCAGTGAAAAAAACAATATTCAATTTATTCAGATGTATGAGATAAAAAAAATGGATTTATTGATGATAAATATAAACCTGCTTATTGTGTATTTAAGACACATTCTGGTTATTAGTACTATTACAGAAATCTTACCTGTTATGTGAATGACTGACAAATATGCATCAAATTAAATTTATTAGTTTAATGTTAAAACCAATAATTCCAAACTGAATTAAATTAGGTAACACTTTATTTTAATGTGTCCTAGTTACACGTTTCATATATTACAATAACAGTAAATTATGCATAATTACATGCAAGTAAACCAAACCCTAATCCTAACCCTAACCATATAGTAAGCACATGTAGTTAATTAATATTACTCAGTACTTAAATGTATAATTACACTGTAACAAAGACACCTTAAAATTAAGAGTAACCTCAAGTTGTATATGCAATTCAAATACATAAATGTTAAATTTAAGCCTAAATATTATTTTTATTAGTGTGTTCACTTCAGTAAAAAAGTGTAACAGTTAGCCCTTATTTATGCGTTTATGTATATCAGATAATACACAATCTCTTGTATTTAATACAGAAAAAGGCCTGTCATTGCAGCAATGTAATGTTGACACATAAATAAAGTCTAAGTGTACTTACCCATGACTTGTGTATAAAAGTGATCCCACTTTGAATTAGTCACTAGATAAAACAGGACATCCTGTGTTCCATAAAAAAGAAAGTTTTTCAGTCTCTGCAGGAAATTCATTTCATCTGTATTCTCAGAGACGACTGCAGGGACGTAGGATGGCGGTGCCGGCAGTTGGCCGCAGAGCCTCTCAAAAGTGTTACCAAAGGTGAACCTGAGACTGAAGATTAACGGTAGGTTTAGCTTCTGTGCTAGCAGCTCCCCGCACATGAAAAGAGGGTCTGCAAGTAAGACGTCAAACTTCTCTTTTCTCCACTTCTCCAGCAGGTCTTTTCTGGCAAAGAGTTCCCTGCACACAGCCTGATTCTGTTCTGTGCCTAAGTCAATCATCTCCTTGACCTTCATTGAAGCCTTGATGATGTTGTCATTGGGTAGATCATGAGTCCAGTACTTCAGCATCCTTTCCATATTCTCCAGGATGTCCTGCTTTGTGTGAGGCGCCTGTAGAATCTCCACATTGTAGCCCACGGATGGGCTGGTGTTGACAGACGGAGTAGCTGTGTGGGTCACCACTGTGATATTGTGTCCTCTTGCGATCAGTGCATCTAGGATGACTTTTACATTGAGCCAGTGGCTGAATTCAGAAGGCCAGACGATGACCTTACCTCCTGACACACACTGGAAGTTCAGGTTCAACAGAACCAACAGGAAAAGACCGGTGCTTCCTCTGGGACTCATGACAGCAGTGAGCAACACTCTGTGTACACACTGAACAAGCATGTGGAGGAGGAGCTACTGCTGCCTGCACATGCACAAGTTATGCAATCAAATAAAGGGGAAGGTCTTAAATGATCTGGGTGCTCTTTAGTTTCAATGAAATAGCAAGTATAGACTGACAAACTGAAGAGTTATAGACTGATTATTTGTAAGGGATAATGTACATCCAGCCAGTTAAAAAGTCAGCCACATAACCACATAGCCAGCCACATAACGGAGGGCTCTTGCATCAACCTGAAGGTGTTTATTCTGCAATAACAACCAGCTGGATGCACATTATCCTGCTAATTACATGGCTAAGTAAATAATTAGACATGAAATATTAATCTGAGTTGAAATATTAGCTCTTTAAATGCAAAGTTTCCACAAAGAAAAACAGTTCCCAACAAATGGCTTTGAGCCTTAATGAAGTTCAGACAAGACAGACATTTAAGGTATAATGTACAGTCTAGGGGTGTAACGGTACGCGTATCGTGTATCGAACGGTTCACAGGCAAGTTCCACATGGAAGTGATCATCCCTATCCCCTTGGAGTGGGGACTTTGGAGCAAGCAGGGCACGTGCGTGCCATTATTTAGTCATTTGGAATGCACTTGGCAAAGGGAGCGATCTAATTTCCTCATTATCTTCAGCTGGGATGCTCCCGTGACAACGCAGCACGTTGTCCGTCAGCAGATGTCGTTGTTTTAATGTCATAAATGTCTTTTTATTGTTGTTAGCATAACTGTTGCAAATAAACATGCATTTTATATTTTAAAAAGTTTTTAAAATATGCTATATAACTAA
>JAFVLL020012347.1:0-14634 GCA_021397915.2 Tor tambroides | reverse complement strand
CATATCCTCACAGAAACTGATATATGATGTTACAGTCTCTGTGAGCTCATCCAGATCGGTGGCAGCAGCTTCAAAAACAGTCCAATCAGTAAGGTTGAAACAGGCTTGTAAAACCCGCTCTGTTTCATTAGTCCATCTTTAACAGTTCTTAATACAGGCTTTGCAGATTTAAGTTTCTGCCTGTAGGACGGGATAAGATGAACCAAACAGTGATCAGAGAGTCCTAAAGCTGCTTGTAAACTCAGAGATGTGGATTCGGGCGGCAATTAAATTACCACATGACCTTGGTGTTTGTCAAAAAACAGTAGGTAATTCGGCCAGGGATTTTTACATGGGTGGTTGGAGACAACCACCAGCATTTTGGATTCAGATGGCAATAAAATCACCAACTAACCCCTGTAAATGTTAAAAATCACTTACGTCCCCATGAGAAACAATTACTGTCCGAATGGGCCGAATCAGACTTAAGACAAACTTAGACACATACATACATAGGGCATATCAAATATGGTAAACAGACAAGTGTCTGTATATGCAAATCATGATGTCTCACTGTCTCTTCAGAACTCTTGGATTAAACTGCTCAATTTGTATGGATTACTTTTATGATGTTTTTATAAACTTTTTGAAGCTTGAAAATTTTGGTGGAAGGAACATCAAATGGAGGGGCAGAAATTTCAGGTTTCGTTTAAAATGCCTTCATTTGTGTTTCAAAAATGAAAAAAAAAAATCTTATGGGCTTGGAAGGACATGAAGGTGAGTAATTGATGACAATTTTCATTTTTGAGTGAACTTTTTGTAATTCATAATGATTAGAACTGTTTATTGCCTCATAAAATAGATCATAAAATATATTAAGTACATGTTTTTTTTTTTTTTTAGAATTTGTGATTGAAATCTCTATGAACAAAACTGATGGAACTGATTTCCAGAACTGTGGAAGCTGTTACACACCTTCTGTGGGATCTGGCCAAGAGCAGAAGCAATAGTGTTTGCTCTTTCCAATGTCAGGTTACCAAGCATGGAACCCAATGAGAACACAAAGATGCCATGATCTCCTGAGCTCTGAACAAACTCCTCCATTTCCTAGAAGACCAGAGCCAAATCAGATCCCACTCCATTCATACATTCACTGACATTAAGTTACAATGTTACTTGATCTATTCGAGTAAGGAATCTATTCCTTAACATTTAAAAATTATGAATGATGCATGTTTTAATGCAATAACATGCAAAAGGCATTAAGACTATTCCAGAAAAGCATAAAGTTTGAAATAATATATGGCAAAGTCATTACCTTTGGCAGAGGCTTGGCAGGTTTGCAGTGTAGTCCTCCAACAAATTTAAAATTAGGCAGGAGTGGGCGTGGATACTCAAAATCCCAGTAAGTTCTAACCAACACAATGTCGGTTTTTCCAACGGTTTCACAAGCAGTTGTGGGTTTTCCTGTGACATACAGAGATATGGTGCTACTCAGTTGATGTACAGTAGGTCAAGTGTTCAAACATTTTGCTTTCTTCTGCTTTATCTACAGCCTTCTCCAGAGCTGCTGGACCTATAATAAATATTTTTTTTTTTTTTAAAACTTGCTTAAGTTTTCACTGAATTATGAAAGTACTGCAGCTAGAGTGCAAAAATATAGATGCCTATATATATTTTTTCTAGTTTCTGAGTAAACAGCATCTAGAACAAGATACAAACTTCTGCAAATAAATGAATGAATGAATGAATAAATAAATAACCAACCCAATATTTCAGTGTAGAGTCGATCTAAAGTAAACCTCATGCCTAATGGAAATATAATCGTATGTACGATATAGAGGAGCATGTTTTCAACTCTCTCTGTGAAGCTCATATGGTCGGTGAGGTAATCTCGCAAAGCGGCTGCAGGAACGTAGGACGGCGGCGCAGGCATCTGAGCGCAAAGCCGCTCTGCTGCATAGGCGAACGTTACGCGCATCGAGAGGACGTGCGGGATATTCAGCTTCTGTGCCATCAGGTCAGGGAATGGCATCATCGGATCAGATAAAAGTACATCATAATGGGATTCCTGAAGCGTGTGTAAAAGATCCTCATGAAACATGCCCTTGGATATATCAGCAAGGAACGCCATATAGTTTGAAATCACTCGCCAGACCATGAAGTCCCCCTTGTATTTGGTGGCTGTGTCATTCGTCCCGAAATGAATCATATCTCTCAACATGGCATCGGCCTCTTTTTTCTTCGTATTGACTTTAAACACTTTGAAATCGAATCGCTCCTTCCGTGTGTGCGGTACAGTAGGTGATGCAGAACTGACCAGAACCGTCACACTGTGGTTACGCTCGACCAGCGCGTCAATGATCACACGCATGTTGTGCCAGTGGCTGTACTCGCCTGGCAAAACCAAAACCTTGCCAGCATGACCAGCCTCTACTCCACACAGCAGTACAAACACAGCTAAAGTTCCAGAAATCATTGCAGAGTATTTCTGCTTCTGGATAAGTGCAGTGACCTGGTGAACGAGGATCCAAATGTATAGGCTAATGTGCACAACAGGATTTGGGCAAAGGTCACGTTTCATTATTGCTTTGTCCTCAATCCACCTTTTTTACTACATCCCATGACGCTTTGCACAATAGTAACCTCCGTTAAACTGTAAACAGTCAGCGAAAGCTTCATCTTCTTCTTGTTCTTTTAGTTTCACGGCTGGTTACAGACCATCGTTAAAGATGCATATACCGCCACCTACTACATTGGAGTGTTAGGCCAGTTGCATGCAAAAAAATTCATTACTGATTATTTTCTATTTCTAAAATACATTTAATATCCAGTTTCTTTCATGTTTAGATAATATTTTCTTGAAATTCTTTTTTGGCCTAAATTTCCTACATTTTCTTTGCATTTACATATCTCACATTTTCTGCATTTTAGCTACATTTACATTTACATTTACATGCTGCTTATTCATTAGAACAGCTACTTATTCATTAGAAATAATGTGAGTTGCACTTTATTTTACAGTATATGCTCTTACCTCGACTGTACTTACCTAAGAAAGTACTGGAAAATATAAGGCAATTGCATCTGTTAGGTTACAGGTATAGGTTCAGGGTTAGTATATAGTTATTTCCCTGTTATTGTGAGTACTATAACAAGTATAGTATGTACATGTGGGACAGGGCTGTAAAATAAAGTGCTAACATAATGTGTTGTTAAGTCTCATGCATCTCAACCATAACTTTGTATAAATAATTTATTCTCTTTCAGTTCTAAATGCTTTAAACCTAATTGAATTTTGGATACTGTAATATTCTCTGCCTTTAATATCTGTATCCAAGTCTTTTGCCAGTGTTTGTCAATGTTGCTTTTAATTAATTTACCTTATTTTTTTCCAAAAGGAAATCTTTACTTTGTCATGTTTTTGCTAATTTGGCAGCTATTTAATTTCTTTGAACTCCTGTGTGAGTGAATTGAACATATATATGTGATATTTCTAAGTTTAAAATTGGAGTATTCATTTCTATTAAAATGTTGTCTCTAGTTGTTTCAGTATTATTGATATGTAATGTTGCTGCTCAGTCTGAGTGAAACACCTCTCTGGTTTGACTTCCTCCACTAATTGTATACCCAGTGATACTGCAGCTCTTCTGTGATTATGAATACATAATTAGATATTCTTTTTTAGTTTAAATTCTGGTATAAATATGCCCACACCAACATTTCCTGACTTTACATTACCAAATAACATATATTACTCCAGTAAACACCACTACACACAGTAACACATCTGTTTATAACTGTATCATCCTGAAGGGGAGACAATTACATTTTAAAGCATCTGTGTGAAAACAAACCTGGAAAGAGACGTCGAGATTTGGTTAGAAAAATGAGATTTTTGCATTCCAGTGTACTCTGCACAAGTATACGTTGTAATTTTTCTGTTGTAGAGGAATACAAATGAGAAAAAACAAAGAAAGAAAGAGAAAAGAAAACAATGGAGAAGCCATAGATATTTGATATTTTTATATATTTGATATTTGATACTGTACACTGATCAAATAAATTAAGGGAACACTTAAATCACACACTGGATCTCAAACAAAATATTCAAGTTGAACATCTTCACTTACATACATTGTGTAATTTGTTGAGAAAAAAAATTGTGAGACAATGGTCAGTGGAATCCAAAATCATCAACCCACTGAGGGCTGAATTCAAAATCACACTGAAAATCAAAGTGAAAAATTTTAATTACAGGCTGATCAAATGTGCATTAATTTCATTAAAGCAACTCATAATTCTTCATGTGATAATAAATTAAATTGGGGGAGCAGAGCACAAATGCACAAGTATACTTTGTCTTTTTTTCTGTTACAGTGGAATGCAAATGAGAAAAAAGGAAATTAATCAGGAGTAAAATAATGCCAAAGTCATAGATATTCTTGTTATACCAAGTCATAATGAAATACCAAGCCTTACATTATTCTTCTTTTACATCTGAAAAATCTGAAGGCAATTAGGCATAACATAATGTTTTCAAAATCATTCATACATGTGAAAAAATGGCTGAAAATGGAACAAATAGTTGTAATCTGGCTCAAAGGAAAACAGGAATCATGTCTTGGTGGAAGTTTTTTTGCAGATTAAGGTATAAAACAAGACCTCTTCATCTTACAAATGGCTGTCAAAAGCAAAATTGCTACGAAATGCATCATATTTTTGTGAGAAAATGTGACATGCTAAAGAGCAAAAGTACTACCTTCGGGATCAACACCCCACAGTTAGTATTAAATTAGT
This sequence comes from Tor tambroides, assembly GCA_021397915.2. Classification (NCBI taxonomy): domain Eukaryota; kingdom Metazoa; phylum Chordata; class Actinopteri; order Cypriniformes; family Cyprinidae; genus Tor; species Tor tambroides. Next base: position 9,855 of record JAFVLL020012347.1, on the reverse strand, counting down.
TTATGGCACTCACCTGTCACCCTTCATGTATGGGACACAGAAAATGGATGGATTTTTATTTTTGTTATAGTTGAATAGTCAAGGAAAATGACAGGGCTGAAAGAAAAGAGTTTCCTGTGCTATTTTTAACCTGAGGCAATTTTTTTTTTTTTTTTTTAATTTTACATGAATATTCACATGTATTGTATTAAGAACATACAGTTTAGAATGTAGTCAAAATGCACACTGGCTATCATACACATGTGATGATGATGACATATACCACAGTCAACTGAAGGCAATGCTTCTATGGTAACCTACATTGCATTCACTCTTTTTTACTCTTTTGTGCTTTGCTATCAGGATGAGTCTTTCTGAAACATTTATGGAAAAGGAAACGGCATGTTTTAATAAAGAGGAATGTGATCAGTGCAACAATTGAGAGTAAGAAGGCCACTACATCCAGGCAGTGGTACTGATACCAGCTCAGATCATGTGCCTGAACTCGGAGGTGTTTAGCTCCTTTATTCCGCATCACAAATTCAATCCAGTAAACTGCCTGATCCAGAGGCTTCATTGGCTGATCATGGTGGATTCTGGACAGTCTCATGATGCTCTCCTTGTACCTGAATAGAAAGGAAAAGGAAGCGCTGCTTAACACAAGACAAGTTCTACAAAAGTACAAATGTTTCTAAATATATGTGACAAGCCATGCTTTGAACTACAGACTTGTTCTATGGCATCAGGATTAAAGTGAATACTGACTGTGGCCATTATTTTCCAATGACCAGAAAGAAAACATTTACATAATCTAATGTACACTGCTCAAGTAAATTAAGGGAACACTTAAATCACATGTTGGATCTCGAACAAAATATTCAGGTTGAACAACTTCACTTGTATACATTGTGTATTTCGCTGAGAACAAAATTATGTGACCATGGTCAGTGGAAAAAAAAATCATCAAACAACTGAGGGCTGGATTCAAAATTACACCAAAAATCAAAGTGAAAAATTTTAATTACAGGCTGATCAAATGTGCATTCATTTCATAAAAGCAACTCATAATGTAAGTCAGTAGTGTGTATGGCCCCCATGTGCCTATATGCACTCCCGACGATGTCTAGGCATGTTACTGATGAGATGGCCAATGGTGTCCTGTGGGATCTCCTGCCAGACCTGGATCGGGCATCACTGAGCTTCTGGACAGTCTGTGGTTCTACTTGGCAGCTTCAGATGCTCCAATACATAATGTCCCAGAGATTTTGAATTAGATTCAGGTCAAGGGAACACGAGGGCCAGTCAATGGCATCAATGTCTGTCATCCGGGAACTGCCTACACATTTTGTCCACATGAAGCCAGTAAATTCCTTCCCAGACCATCACTGACCCACTGCCAAAAGGTAATGCTGGATGTTGTTGCAGGCCGCATGAGGTTCTCCACTGCATTTCCAGACTCTTTCACTTCTGTCACATGCTCAATGTGAACCTGCTCTTATCTGTAAAGAGAATGGGGTACCAGTGGCGGACTTGCCAATTCTGGTGTTTTCTGGCAAATGCCAATCAAGCTGCATGGTGCTGGACAGTGAGCAAAGGTACCAATACATTATGTAATGCCCTTGTGCCACCCACACAGAGTCTGTTTCTGATATATTGGTCAGAAACATGCACACCAGTAGCCTGCTGGAGGCCATTTTGTTGGGCTCTCGCAGTGCTCCTTCTGTTCCTGCTGCTGTTTTGTTGCCCTTCTATGGCCCTGTTCCATCTTCCCGTCTTCCAGTATCTTCTCCATGCTCTTGAAATTGTACAGGGAGACACACTAAACCTCTTTGCGACAGCACATACTTGCAAAACCATTCCCTTTTGGGGTTGTCTTGCTGTTGCCTCTCCAGTGCACCTGTTGTCACTTTCATTTGCACAAAAGCAGGTGAAACTGACTCACAATAACTTCTGATTCCTAACTGGACAGATTGATACCTCTGATATTTAACTGAATTGCTGTTATACTATGATAATTAAGTGTTCCTTAATTTTTTGAGCAGTGTATATATTATTTTCCTTAATGTTAATTTTAGTACATTTTTTAAAATTAAAAATCCAATGTAGTAATACACAACTATTTTCCACCCTGTCTGTAGTCCTCTCAAAAAACACCACTTTAGGAGAACTAAGCTTATATCTGGATCTTACCTTTTATTAAATAGAGAACTAAGCTTTCAAATTCATGAAATGTATGACTTAACTCACAGTGGATTATTTACAACAGTCTTGAGAGCATCCACCAGGTCTTTGGACTGCATTGTGCTGATATCAAGAACAACAGCAGCTCCTTTGGTTTTCATGTGCAATAGGTTATCAGGTTGGTCACCCCACAGTGGCATGCCCACTATTGGGACACCATGATAAATAGCCTCATACAGTCCATTTGTCCCACCATGGGTAATGAAGGCCTTTGTTTTCGGATGACCTATCAGACAGAATAAAGTTTGTATCTATCAGATATCAGTTAATGGTCTTCATGTATGAGTACACATGACAACACTTTCCTTACCAAGCAAATCATTCTGTGGGATCCAGTCATAGAGTTTTGTATTGGGGGCCAGAGTTTCTGGTGTTTTCCCATGGTAACGCCAAACAACCTGTGCAAACACACATACGGGGAATTCATTAACAGTTGCTCTAAGAAAGTGAGCAAATGAACACTGCAATAGGTTTACAGAAAAGGTGGGTTTTGTAAAAAAAGAAAAGAAAAAAAAGCCCTATTCGAATGGTAATTGTTTCTCATGTGGACGTCTGTAAAAATAAATTTTAGTGCTGTAAAAATTAGCGTGTTAACGCAGGCGATTAACATCATGAAACACAGTTAACGCAGGGGCGGAGCTAGGGTTGGCCACCCCACTCACAACTACTGCTTATGTCTCTTTTTTCTTGACAAGAATTGCATTTATTTAAACGCAGAAAGTCTTTACGACCACATCAACCAGGAGACTTTTCTGAGTGTGCACTCCACTTCGTCTCAGCAACAGGCGCTTGTCAAACAAGCGCGGAAAAGGTACAGGTGACGAGACAGGTTCAGTAGAACAACAGTGAACTGCGGTCAGACGAGATGTTGTCAGGCTATATGTCAGTAAAAACGAATTTTCCTGTCCTGTCAGCTGTTATACTGTGCTCGTAGTGCTTGCTCTTCAATTGCACACACAACTATGGCGGCGTGCGCAGCAGCCTGTATCATTTCATATTAAAGTGCAAATTAAACTACGAGCATGCATGTCAGAACCGCGTCACATTCAGCAGTGGCAGCTCTTAAAGTAATAGAAGCTAAATAACTAAACCCAGCTGCTGTGATGACTGTTAACCAAAGAATAAAAGAAAAAAGAAATCATCAATAACTTTTGTAGCTTTAAAGGGGTTATCGGATGCCCATTTTCCACAAGTTGATATGATTCTTTAGGGTCTTAATGAAAAGTCTATAACACACTTTGGTTAAAATTTCTCAATGGTAGTGTAAAACAACACCCTTTTTACCCTGTGAAAAACAGCTCTGTTTACAGCAAGCCGTTTCAGTGCATTTCCCTTTAAAGGGAGAGTTCGGCTCCAGGGGGTGAATGAAGGACTCCTGTAGCGAATTGATGCGTTTTTTTAAGAAAAATATCCATATTTAAAATGTTATAAATACTTTTTTCTCACTTCCGCTGACTGTCATACGTGGAAGCCGTTCTGGCGGATGACATAGGACATATGCGTTGTGCGCGTGCCTCTGAGATGTGATGAACACAGAAGCGCGGAAGAGAGACAGCAAAACAAAAAGCCGGTCACGAATAATAAGCACAAAATGAGAATTCCTAGAGAAAAATGTAGGAGGATTTTGATATAAGCCAAGAGGAGACTGTTTTTCCTTTGCTAAAGTAAGGAATCTTTGGTTTCTTTGCTCCTGTAAACAAACTCGCGAGATTACCATATCTCAGAGGTGTGTGCGCGACACATACGTCCTATGTCATCTGCCAGAACGGCTTGTACGTTTGACGGTCAGCGGAAGTGAGAAAAAATTATTTATAACATTTTAAATATGGATACTTACAAAAATGCATCGATTTGCCACAGGAGGCCTTTATTCACCCCCGGAGCCGAGTGAGGCATGTTTTATTATGGATGCGCGTGCTTTATTTTACTATTTTTCAACTGTTGAAAAGAAACACCTGCTTACTCCCATTCAAACGCTTGGAAGAGCAAGGAAAAATTTTAATATAACTCCGATTGGATTCGTCTGAAAGAAGAAAGTCATATACACCTAGGATGCTTTGAGAGCAAGTAAAACATGAGCTAATTTTCATTTTTGTGTGAACTATCCCTTTAAATGCTAATGAGCGCTGCTCACCCCGCCCCTCTCTTCCGTGGGGTGACGAGCCGTTCTCTGAGAGTCGGTAAACTTTAGCGGCATTCACTGTGAAACTCGCTAACTAGCACATTATTAGGAAAGACGATTTGCAAAGATTCATAAAAAACTTACACTCGCTCCTTCTAGATGCATTTAGGTAGATCGGGGGGTGCATTCCCTTCAAAAACAAAGGTAATCCTCTGCTTCTGGCTCCTGTCTGCCATGCTGCTGAGTGGTTTGTGATTGTAGCTCTGTGTAGCTTTGCTTTTCTGTTGAATCTCTATCACTCTCTGTTGTTTAAAGTGATAAAATATAACAATTCCCACCATATTTCTGATATTATCTATCAAACTAATCTAATTTGATCGTTCGCTTTTAATCTAAAATCACGAGTGCAGTGCATTAGCATTCGTTAGCCAGTTGTCATTCGTGTTTCTATGCATCTATTACCGTTTTCTTTTTTTATCGCTCTGTTTCATTTCCCTCTCGCTCCGTTTTTCACGAGTTCATCAAACAACAGCGGTAAGTCAGAATCATTCATCAATCATGGTGAGCAATGGCTTCTTCTCCTGCTATTGTTCTTTGCACCGCTTGCCACATGTATAGTTTATTTCTCTCTGTCGCCGATGAGGGATTCACATGTGATAAATACAGGGAAATAGTTAGGCTGACAGAGAAGATTTTAGAACTAGAGACATGCATCCAGACTTTAATTGAGGATAGTAAGAATGTGAGGGCTGTAGATACGGCTTGTTGAAAAGAGATGGTCTTCATCCCTCTGGGGTCGGTGCCACTCTTCTCTCTAGAAATATGGCACAGAGTCTTAGAGTCTACCCCCCAAGATTACTGTTATAAACATGGGCCGCATCCAAAAGGTAAAGGGGGAGGTGTTGCCACAATTTATAGCAATATTTTCAGTATTTCTCAGAGGGCAGGCTTCAAGTATAACTTGTTTGAAGTAATGGTGCTTCATATAAAATTATCCAGAGAAACAAGTGTTAATGATAAATCCCCTGTGATGTTTGTACTGGCTACTGTATACAGGCCACCAGGGCACCATACAGACTTTAAGGAAAACAGTCTGACACCGTGGTATAATGAGCACACTCGCGCCCTAAAGAGAGCAGCCCAGAAAATGGAGCGCAGCTGGAGGAAAACTAGAGGTATTTCGTATTACATGGTGGGAAAGTACCCTATCCTACAGAAAAGCATTAAAAACTGCTAGATCTGATTACTTTTCATCTCTTTTAGAAAAAAACAAACATAACCCTAGGTATTTATTCAATACAGTGGCTAAATTAATGAAAAATAAAGCATCAACAGGTGTTGACATTTCCCAACAGCACAGCAGTAACGACTTCATGAACTACTTTACTTCCAAGATACTATTAGAGATAAAATTATAACCATGCAGCCGTCAGCTACAGTATCGCATCAGATAGTGCACTATAGATTCCCTGAGGCACAATTCTATTTGTTCTCTACTATAACAGAGGAAGAATTGTATAAACTTGTTAAAACATCTAAACCAACAACATGTATGTTAGACCCTATTCCATCTAAGCTCCTTTCCTTCCAGAAGTCATAGATCCTCTTCTGGCTATTATTAATTTGTCATTGTCATTAGGATATGTCCCCAAAACCTTCAAATTGGCTGTTATTAAGCCTCTCATTAAAAAAAAAAACACAACTTGGCCCCAAAGATCTAGTTAATTACAGACCGATCTCGATTCTCCCTTTTCTGTTAAAGATACTCAAAAATTATATTCCTTCTTAGAGAAAAATGGTATCTGTGAGGATTTCAAGTAAGGATTTAGACTATATCATAGTACTGAGACTGCTCTCAGTTACAAATGACCTGCTCTTATCATCTGATCATGGCTGCATCTCTCTATTAGTGCTACTGGATCTTAGCGCTGCATTCAACACTATCGACCACAACATTCTTTTGAATAGACTAGAAAACTTTGTTGGCATTAGTGGAAGTGCATTAGGATGGTTCAAATCGTACTTATCTGACCAACATCAGGTGGTCTCAAGGCTCAGTACTAGGGCCGTTACTTTTCACGCTTTACACGTTACCCTTGGGAGATATCATTAGGAAACACGGTGTTAGCTTTCACTGTTATGCTAATGATACCCAGCTCGATATTTCTTTGTGGCCCGGTGAGACATACCAAATTGAAAAACTTACGGAATGCATAGTTGATATAAAAAACAGGATGACGAGTAATTTCTTGATGCTAAATTCTGAAAAAACAGAGGTGTTAATTATTGGACCTAAAACCTCCACATGTAATAACCTAGAACACTGTCTAACACTTGATAGCTGCTCTGTCAATTCCTCGTCATCAGTTAGGAACATAGGTGTGCTATTTGATAGCAATCTTTCCTTTGAAAGCCACGTTTCTAGCATTTGTAAAAATGCATTTTTACATCTGAAAAATATATCTAAATTGTGACCTATGCTCTTAATGTCAAATGCAGAAATGTTAATTCATGCATCTATGACCTCAAGGTTAGATTATTGTAATGCTTTATTGGGTGGTTAATAAACAAACTCCAGCTGGTCTAAAATGCAGTAGCTAGAGTCCTTACTAGAACCAGGAATATATTAGCCTGGTTCTGCCAACACTGCACTGGCTCTCTATTAAACATCGTATAGATTTTAAAATCTTGCTAATTACTTATAAAGCCCTGAATGGCTTAGCACTTCAGTACTTGAGTGAGTTCTTATCGCATTATTGTCCTCCACGTCCGCTGCATTCTCAAAACTCTGGCAATTTGATAATACCTAGAATATCAAAATCAACTGTGGGAGGCAGATCCTTTTCCTATTTAGCGCCCAAATTCTGGTATAATCTACCTAACATTGTTAGTGAGGCAGACACTCTCGGTCAATTTAAATCTAGATTAAAGACCCATCTGTTTAACCTGGCTTACACATAACACACTAATAAGTTTCTAATATTCAAATCCGTTAAAAAAGGATTGTTAGGCTGCATTTATTAGGTGAACCGGAACCGGGAACACTTCCCATAACACCCAATATACTTGTTACATCGTAAGAAGAATGGCATCTACGCTAATATTAGTCTGTTTCTTTCTTATTCTGAGGTCACTGCAGTCACCCCGATCCTGTCCGTATCCAGCCCAGATGGTGGATCAGCACCTAGAAATGACCTCTACAGCCCTGAATGTCAGCTGAGACCAGGACAACTAGATGAGCCCCAGAGACAGATCCCCAGTGAAGACCTCGTCACCTACACGGCCATCGGGACAAGACCACGGGAACCAGATGAGTCCTCTGCACAATCTGACTTTGCTGCAGTTGAAATTGAACTGCTGGTTTCGTCTGGCCAGAGGAGAACTGGTCCCCTGACTGAGCCTGGTTTCTCCCAAGGTTTTTTTTATCCATTCTGTCACCGATGGAGTTTTGGTTCAAAACTGAATGCCTCTGGCTTGCTTAGTTGGGGACACTTAATTTCTAGCGATATCGTCGACTTGACTGCACAGATACTATTTAAACTGAACTGAGCTGGACGATGACATCACTGAATATAATGATGAACTGCCTTTAACTGAAAATTGAGTGTTTACTATTGTCCTTTTGCATTATTGACACTATTTTCCTATTTGATACTGTAAAGCTGCTTTGACACAATCTGTTTTGTTAAAAGCGCTATATAAATAAAGGTGACTTGACTTGCATTTTCAGTGGCTCAGATGCCAGGATTAAATGACGATTGCCATGTTCATTATTACATCCAACAACAAAGCACCTCAATCGCTTAGGAGACATTCTTGTCTACACCCGCTCCAGTGGTGAAACAATGGCGGACCTTGTACAGCTCACTCAGGGCGGGTCTGTGCTAAAACGCCACTGTCAATCAACAATTGTGGGAGCAGCCTGGGTATGTGTGACGTCACACAACCAAGAATCTGAGATCAGCTTGATTTCAGAAAGGGGCTTTCATTAATCGGGATTTAAAAAAAACACTAGGGTGGGTTGCACCAATAAGGATTAATCTTAAATCTAGATTAAATCAAGGTTTATCTAATAATTCTGTTGCACCAAACTTTAAACCTTGTTTAAAAATAAGCAGGTTTACTTTTATACCATCATTTTGATCCTGGATTTATTTTATATTTAAGATTAATTTTAATCCTGTTGCTCCATAACTTTAAACTCAGATATAAATCTCAATTAGGGATTAACTTTTAATTTACAGGTGAGGAGGTTTAAATAAAAAAAGTGCACCTACAGTTACAATATGTGGCTGATTGAACAAAGACAGAAACAGTGGGTGAGTCGTCAGGTCTCAAAGAGGTAAAAATGAAAATTAAAGTGCATTGAGCTGGCAGAGCAGGGATGTGCACAGACGTTTTGAGGGTCAGGGGCTCAAGCGGAAAAGGGCACTTCTCATATTTATTTTAATTTTTTTCTAAACAAAACGTTTAATATATTAACACAACTCTGACTTACTTACCAATTTATTTTAATTCCCTCACACTCACCCAATTGTTTCATGTTGTTTAATTTTTCAACAGATGTCTACAAAATAGTAATTTAGAGACCATGGTCGTCTTTAGCATTCACTAATTTTATCACAAGAACAGGCAACAACAAAGGAAACTAAGCCACAATGTGCACGCTTTCTATGGTACTAGTTTCAAGTATAAATGTAATTATTTTGTTTATCCTATTCATCTGCAATGCTTTGTCTCAAATGCATGCAACTTAGCGCATTTTAATTACTTAACCCCTGATTTGCAATTTCTCTCGTTTCTCACGCCCGCGCCGCGTGGCTGATGAACGGCGATCAAACAGACAATCATGCCAGTTGTTTTATCTCATCTCGGTTGTTTTGTCATAAGCTATACTCCATTAAAGGCAGGGTAAGCAATTTCTGGAATCCAATGTTAATATTTGAAATCACCAAAACAAACACGCCCCAACACCAAAAGGGTCTCGCCCCTATTTTGATAGATCCGCCCCACATATATGTAGCCTACGCAACCCAGGCAACGATTAGTTCTGTGAAACATAAGCCGCTTTTCCACCGAAATTACCTGGAACAGTATGTCCCAGGAACTTTTTTCCCCCATACCTGTTGCTGTCTGCGTTTCCATCGCGGTCTAAAGTACCGAGAAGATTAGGCAAATGGTCTGGTGAGGTAACGTTAGTCTGTGCGTGTTTCATACCAAGTACGCAAATTTCGGACTTGCATCCTCAGTAGTTCGGACTTCACGAGTTAGACTCAGAGTGTGAACTCCCGCGGACGGAATGACGCAAGTCCGGTAATTCTGCAAAGAGCAGCGTACTTGATAACATCAGTCAGCTCGCCTCGGCTGCTGCAATCTTACTCACTGCATTTACAGACGAAATATATCAAACACCACTTTCTCTTTTCATTTTCATTTAAACATATTAATAGAACAATAGAATAAAGACCAAAGATTACCTGTTAGATTTACCCAAAACGAATTATATCTTATGT